>JAHLJS010000170.1:0-41982 GCA_038502445.1 Eremochloa ophiuroides
TTAGATATGTTTTCAACCGCGAGTAGCATAAAGACATGTTATAAAGCATCTCAAATAATCGTCCTAATGCGCATAGAGATATTTTCATTTGTAAAACCAGAAAATCTCTAGTTGACATGAAATTAGATACGCTTTTAACATTACTTGCTAGTAGAGATGTTTTAACGTGTATTAGAAATTTATCCTTAAACATTTTGAGACGCTTTTTTTATGCGAAACTAAAAACGTGTAACCTATAGAATGGTCTATAAATTGACGTGACATATTATTCCTTAGACTTGATATGGTGTAGACGTGGCATACATTTTTTAATAAAAAATAAAAAATAGTGTGGCACGTGGAAGGAAACCAAGTATACAACAAGCATTCTTTTTTGTTTTTTCTAGAATTATTTGGGACTTTAATATTTTTATTATTCCTGATTTTACCAAAAAGAAACAAAATAGAATTATTTGGGACTTTTAACATTTTATTATTGTTCCTGATTTTACCAAAAAGAAAGAAATTATTAAAATAAGTGTGGTGCACAAGTATTCAACCTAACAACTGTTGGAAGGAAACCGAGCAAGCAAACCACAGAGTCAAGTATGCTTTTGTGTTATCTTGTGATTATTTGATCCCTTTGACACTTTATTCCTGATTTTAGCATAAAAATAAAGAAAATAATGTCGCACCTGTGGAAGGAAACCGGCCATGCAACCGAATGGGACAAGCATTCTTTTTTGTTTTTCTAGAATCATTTGAGACTTTTAACATTTTATTTATTCCTGATTTTACCAAAAAAGATAGAAAATATCAAAATAAGCGCGGCACACAAGAATTTAACTAGGCACCTTTCGAAGCAAGCCACAAGGACCAGTATGTTTTTGTATTGTTTTGGGGTTATTTGATCCCTTTAACACTTTATTCCTGATTTTACAAAAAAAAAGTAAAATAGTAAAATAATTGTGTTAGGAAAGGATCGAACCTCTTTCCTTCCAAGGGAGAAGATTGAATGTTATCACTATGTTGTTTATTTGTTTGTGGTGGGAATGGTTCTTTATCTCCAATTTTAGAACTTGCACATAGTGTTTCAAGCGCAAAGTGTCCAGAGTTGAGCCATGTGGAAAAAAAAGTTAATGACATCACAAAAGACATTTTCTTTTGTAAAATAAAACACAAATGCACTATATATACGTGTACACTAAGCAATACAATATTTAGTAATATTTGACTTGGATAAATATTGTTTCTACTTTTGTTGACACGTGTTTAGGCGTTACTATAAAGCGTGTCATACACCACGTCACCTCTCCATGTCACCTGCCACGTCACCTCTCCACGTCACTTTTCCACATCATCTGCCACGTCGCCGCTCCAAGTCACCTGCCACGTCATCTTTCACGTCACCAACTACATCGTCTCTATACTTCTTAATGCGTAATAATGTGTCACTACAAAACGTGACTATAGTAGTTGACACGAATTGTAAATGTATCTAGAATATTGTCTCTACTGTTTTTCACATGTTATGAAACGTTTCTATATGACGTAACTACACTAATAGACACGAATTATATATGCATCTATAAAAGCGAATTAATGTGTTTAGACATGCATATAACATGTCTATGAAACGTCTCTTCATCTTGTAGATACGCTTATGGGAATCGTCTCTATGGAGCCAGACACGGTCCATACGAAGACGCTTCTAATACTTTTTTGTAAAACGTGCCTACATCCCTGTAGAGACGAATAAAAACGTGTCTAGTGTCTAAAAAAAGCGTAGCTATAGGGGGGTTTTTCTAGTAGTGAGACTTAAGCAAGACTTAGCACCAGAGGCCCAAGCAAGGTTGAAGAGCAAGTAAAGTCGATGATCGATGAACCAAAAGCCACATGATGATATGAAGTGGATCATATCTTTTTCTTGATGACCTTGATCAAAATTTTATTGGAGGCTTCTGCTTGTCCGTTGGCTTGGGCATAATACGGTGATGAATTATAAATCTTGATGCCCATGTCGTCGGCAAAGGTCATAAACTCCTCTGAAGTGAACATTGTCCCCTGATCAGTTGTGATCGTCTGAGGTATGCCAAACCTGTAAATAATGTGCTCTTTTATAAATTCGATCACGTCAGCTGAAGTGGCGTTCCTCAAAGGAATGGCTTCTACCCACTTGGTGAAGTAATCAGTCGCCACCAAGATCCATTTGTGACCCTTGCTCGATGGTGGGTAGATTTGGCCGATTAGATCAATACCCCATCCTCTAAACGGCCATGGTTTAATTATGGGATTCATAGCAGAGGCTGGAGACTTTTGTATATTTCCAAACTTTTGGCATTCTTGACACCCTTTATAATATTTGAAACAATCTTCCAGCATCGTAGGCCAATAGTAACTAGTCCTCCTGATGATCCACTTCATCTTGTGCGCTGATTGATGTGCACCGCAGACTCCATCGTGTACTTCGCTCATCAGCTTCACTGATTCCTCTATCCCCAGGCATTTGAGCAGTACTCCTTCAACAGTCTTGTAATACAACTGATCATCCAGCAACACATACTTGGTGGCTTTGTACCTTAGCTTTCTGTTGACCCGTTGTGAAGGATTTGCCAGGTAACCTGCTATCTCGCCCCTCCAGTCATCAGCTGATTGCTCGCTGTTACAAATCTCATGCATCGGCCGATAACCCGACGCGTTCTGTGCCAGCCGATTAGCTTCCTGGTTCTGGGCCCTGGGGATGTGACAGAGAGATACCGTCATGAACTTCTTGATGTGTGACAGAACCGCCTTAATCATAGGGCCCACGTGCCCCGTCATCGTCCCTAAGGACCGTTGACTAGTCTGCACGAGTTCCTTTGACTTAGGTGGCCCGTCGGGTCTCATAGGAAACCCTAATTTCCCCGAGGATCTCATTGTAAAGACTTTGCAAGTATTACAACAGTTTACACAAATAATTTGCATCAGAGTAAAGAGTGCGGAAGTATTACTTAAACATAGATTACAACTACATTATCCCAAACCAGAGTTTCGCAGTGGAGTAGCTGTATACAACTAAACACCCTGCCCAAGGGTTTCATTATATACACATCTTCATCCCTGCACGATCCGCTGACCGGCAGGGTCCCACGCAGAACTGCACATTCAGTTTACCTGCAACAGGGGTTAACAAACCCTAAGTACATGGGGTACTCCGCAAGACTTACCCGACTAAAGGTGTAAAATTAGACTCAAGAATGCAGGCTGAGGGGAGTCAAGGTAAGGCTTAGCAAGAGTCAAAGGATTTTGCAGAAAAGCAATACTAATCCTATTTTCAGTATTTTATCTCGATAATATTATTAATCATTAACCATATCTCCAAGTTCCTTCTCATATATCAACATTCTTTCATTTACTTCGTCCATTCAAAAACATCCTAGTTCCGAACCACTCTTCGCTGTAGGGGTGAGGATCATGTCTCCATTAACCGAGGAGCAACGTCGATTCGAATCCAGAAGTACCCAGCTAGAGATCCCTATCCACACTGCATATGTAGCACTTAAGCTTGCATATGCCAACCCCGCCTACCACGGCTTTTCATACCCCGGAACCGGTCCTGCGCCACCCGAGAGCACAGTACCCCTCTAGTCTCCAGGCACGACGGCCACGAGGGTACACGCTACTCTCGCCATCTCTCCACTCCCAGTGCGTGGTTGTCGGTTCCAGCAGTAGAGCCACCGGAGTCAGAGGCTTTCCGTAGTATGTGGCTAGTTGCAAAGTCATGATCACAGCAGGCCGACAACGAATGGTCCCTAAATATTTTTCCGTTGGACACCATGCATTGAGACTCTAACCCAAGTACATTGGTGACCACCCGGTTTTCGCATCCCTTTTCCGATGGCGAGGATCGTTGGGACTCTAACCCAAACAGATGGTCAACCAAACGGAAAACCCATCCACGTTGATGATAATGGACTGGCCAAGTACACCATCACCAAACGAGGACAATATCATTCCCATAAAATGATTCATTTGTTTCATATCATCACAGTTTTCAAAATAGCATTTTTGCAACTCTATCATTAAGCATGACTAAGCATTTTTCAATACTTTAAATAAATCAGGGTCTCAGGTATAATATGTGGTCAAGGAAAGGTAATGCATCAATAGGTTATCACTCAACTCCTATTAACCTAATGCAGTAGATTAACTCAAGTGATAAATATTTTTAAATAACAAGGAGGGGCAAATGCACCGGGGCTTGCCTGTTGCTTGAAGTCGATCGAACCCTGAAGTCAACTACCGAGAAGGATCCACGCCCACCGAGTGAAGACCTTACTCAGGACATGCTTCAGATCATAATCGCCGCGCGTACACTACATGAAATAATAATGCAACACTTACATGATGATATATATGCCATGATGCAGGAGATGCACTAAATCACTGACCAATAGGAAGTAAACTTAATTTGAAAGCTGAGTACAACTTGCCTCCATGATAAAGTTGCAAGTCAACGAAACTAATTACTATTGCGTATTAACCACATAATTTTATTGACCATTTTAACATTTGTTGAAAGTCAAATTAGTTTTTCCCCTAGAACACTATCAACCCATTGTCTAAAAAAACTATTAAACCCTATCATTATAGGTGACTAACATAGATTACTAGCGTTCCAAATTAACAGTTCAATTAAGAACCCAAACACTAATTAAGGTGCCAAGGATCATCTCAAGATAATGACCCAGGGATATCACTCAATCCAAATGTTACACCACACAAAAGTGAATTAGGGTTTCTACTCAATTTCATTAATCAATCAACAATTAGGATTTTTTTGTTTTGGCATTTAACTACTACCTAGGGTAATCCATCTTATACTTACAAAGTAAATGATCATCAAAACTTGGAACAGCAGGGTTCAGGTGCTACAAGAGGTTTAACCAAACCCTAAAAGATTTAACAAATTATTAAAATTTTAATCCTAATAACCTTTTCTTAATTAATCAATTAAGCAAGTAATAAATAAGAAATAATTAAATTATTTCTATCCGAGCTCAAAATTTTACCATAGATAGTACTTATCCTAAAACAGTACCAAATTAAATTTCATGATTTTTGGAGTTACAGAGAACTAATTAAAATTACCCAAACTTGCATTTATCAATTAATGTGCTGATTTTTAATTCCTGCAGAAATTGCTCAAAACATGTATTTAATATTTTTGTTAAATACTACATCCCTCAGACAGCACACACAATTATTTTCAGAATTTTGGAAGCTCCATTTATTTCTTTACAAAAATATCAAATCTCAGCATATTAAAAATTGATAAATCATTTCATAAAAGGAAAACCCATTCGGGCTGGAGGTACCCGGCTCGGCCCAGCGAGCAGCAGGCCAGCCCAGCGCTCTCCCCTTCATCTAGTCGGTCCACCGCGCCACTGGGCCAGCCCACTCTGGCCGAACCCGGCCCAGTCGGGGCTCTTCTTCCTCTCCTCTGCTCCACTCGAGCAGAGCAGGGGCACGCATGCGCGGCGGCGGCGCCGCTCACGGCGGCTTGCCGTCGGCGTCCTACCGGCGAGGTCAAACCCCCAAATGAGCTTCCCACGAACACCCGTACCCATCTACGGACTCAGCCCTGCCCCTATAGCCCCAGAGCTCGGCCACGAGCAGCCATGGCGGCTCGACAGTGGTCGTGGCGGCGCGAACCAGTGACGGAACGACGTTCCGGCTACGCTGGTGCACCAAAGGGGAAACGACTTGAACCAGGGGATTCCTGGGATCAAGTGGGACATGAAATGAAGGACGAGAGGGGATCAACTCACTGGGACGGCACGGTCGCGACGAAGCCGAGCACGGCGGCGCTCCGCCGGAGCCGAGGACGAAAACGTCCGCTTTTGAACCACTCCGGCGACGATGTGAGGCTATTATGGGTCCACTGGCTTCGCAAAATGGTGGAGGAACTGGAGCCAAGATGGAGAGGGTGGAGGCAAAGCAACAACCACGAATTTGCTCGAGCAGTGAAGCTCGTCGGCGGCGTGGTGGAGGAACGGAGGAAGAAAACGACGATGGAGATGGCTTATATAGAGCGGAGGATAGGAGCACGGCGTGGGGATGGCCCCTACGGGCCCGACCCCGACAGCGACACGCGGCCGGCCAGCCCCAGGCACCGCCGGCGGCCGGTGCGCGCACACGCGGCTCTGCCCACGAGCAGAGCACGACAGCGCATGCCGGACCCCCCCGGGAACACTGTAGCAGTATACACCCCTCTCCCCTTTTTTTGCAAAATTACCCCTTATTTTGTATACAAACTTGAAAAATGTCCTTAATAAAAGTTGTAGCAAATTAAATTTAGAACAACTTTGGTTTTTGAACCAAATTCAAATTTTGAATGGATTTTTGGTAATTCAAAAAGGGGTAAAAGCTTGATTTGAAATTTATTTCAAATTCAACTAAATTCTCAAACTTTTTCTCAATAACTTGAAAATATGCAAAAATAAAAGTTATTCAAATTGTCAAGTCCTATAACTTTCATTAAATGAGTTTCACCAGATTATTCATAGTTTTTGAAATAGCATTTCAAATTTAAATTTCAAAACACTATTTAGGGTTTAATTTGAAATCTTTCTGCATTACTTTAAAATCCCCAAATATAAAAGTTGTTCAATTTGAAAAGCCTTACAACTTTCATTAAAGTAGTTTTCCCAATCTCTTATTAGTTTTTGAAATGGCAGTTTAAATTTGAATAAACAAACACTAATTGGATTTTAATTTAAATTTCTACTGGTAAACTTAAAAATCTTCAAACATGAAAGTGGTTCCATTTTGAAGGGGCTAAAACTTTCATTAAAGGACCATCGCCAGATTCCTACTAGTTTTTGAACTCGTATTTCAAGTTTAAGCTTTAAAACCTAAATTAAGATTTTATTTGAAATTATTTTTTATAACTTCAAAATTTTCCAAAATAGAAGTTCCTTAACTTTTAAAGATTTGCAACTTTTGTTTAAGACCCAACACTTAATTACGCTTAGTTTTTGAGTTAAAGTTTTAGGTCTGATTTAGGGTTTATAATTGATTTTCTTTTTTTTATTTCCCAAATTAATTTAGATAATTACATACAAACACAATCATTTACATAATAAATCACTCTCAACCACTTATGTATAATCACATGTTGAAATAAAATCAGTTTTGTTAATGCATAGTAAAAATGAGTTTATGCAGGATGATTTACATGCAATGATGATGACATGGCAGGTTTTAATTAACCTTAACACCAGAGGTGTTACAGCCTTCCCCCCTTAAAATAAATCTCGTCCCGGGATTTACGATGCGGCTAACGCCTTAGGTTTAGTAATGGAAAAGAAAATAAGTCGAGAAAATATTTTTCAAACTTGACTACAGGGCCAGTAGAGGTATCACATTTGTAGGACTTGAAAGGGGTAAATTATTTTTAAAGATGAGCTAAAAACCCAATAATATTTTTAGGTAAGTAATTCTCTGATCTCTCGGGTAGCTTCTTCTCCCGAAGACTGATTTTAACATACTTGTGCATCATCCTGTTCAAGTCCTTTGAGTAACACGATCTCTTATTGGTTTATAACCCACGCTGAGTATTCAGAGTGCGTCAGATTTTAGTTCAATTCTACTCCTACCAAGTCAATAACTCGATTTGACACTTGAAGTTACTTCTCGAGTGGTGTCACATGAAGTACATCCTGTGCAACTGACCAGTGTTCAGACACTTGGGTTGATAAGCTACTAGTCCACACTTCTCTTACTACCTGTTATGATGAAAATTCTTATTTGACCTAATCAGTTGTTTCTCAACACTAAAACTTGAAACCTTATTTCTTCGAAATACAACCCTTGCGAGGAATATCTTTTAAGGGTGGGTTTCAAGGAGAGTGGGGGCACATTAATTGCGAGCTACGATGATTCAGGAGTGCCGACTACGATACCAGTGCGTACCCTGTTAAGGTCTTATGTGACTGCAGTTCACAAAAGATTCCAAGTTTTGACACGGCACCATAGTCACGGTTCGAGATACCATCATAGAATACAATTAAAGTAACCTTGGTAAAAAGAGAAAAATATATCAATTGTATCTATGATGTACAATGACCACAGACCTTGATATGAGCATATACCCATCAGAATCTCATGTGATTGTGAGTTACAGGAGATCTCAGGTTGCTATATTGTATCGCAGCCGTAGATCATGTTACATCATAGCAAGATGAATTTGTTTCCACCTACAGTGCAAACAAAGAACTTTATTGGTTGCGAGGCTACAGTACGTCACAACCCTAGACCTCGATACCTGCGCGTGCCTAGCCGAATCTCGACGTGGCCATGGCACGTGAGGACCCTAGGTTTCGACGTGGCATCGTGGTCACAGGTCATGACATCACTATAGGCACAACCATAACGATTTTGGAATAACATGTTGGAGTTGAGTGAGGGACACGTGTCGGATCAAGGCATGACATGTATGCAGATAAAAGTCATGGTCTAGTGCTAGGTTTTCGTCCTGAGTCTGTGGGTGAATTAAGGTGCGTCCTAAAGTTCTGGTAGAAGTGAATTTTCAAATAGATCTCAAGGCATTTATAAATGACCAGGAATCAATAAAACAACACGAAATCCTCAGCGGATCACAGATACCATTTCCAAGTGATTGGATCTTAGGTATCATTTCCAAATTGGTTCCTGTTATTTTATCAGATGAAATTAAGATGATTACAAAGACAAAGAATCTTAAGAATTCGGAGAGATTAGATGTGGATTCTCAAAGTGAGTTTTAATATAGTTATAAAGAGCAAAGGATTTTGAAACTCATGAAGAAATATGGATACGAATTCTTGCAAAAGATATTTGGAAAAGGGAGTGAAGGCACATTAATTGCAGCCTAGGATCATGACCATCAACCTTGACAACAGCGAGCGTCCGGCAGTAATTTCCCATGGTTGTGATCCATAGGAGACCCCAGATTTTGACGCTGTGTCACGGTCTTGGAGCACGATATCCCATAGACTACAATTACAATAGCTTTCAAGGAAATAGCAGTGTTTTTAAAGGAGAAGATGAAAATTTTACATGAATGGATTTAATAACTCAAGGATTAACCAAAGTTTTGTGTCGAGTTGAAAGAGTGAATGAGTGCATCCAGAAGTTTCTCAAGGACTAGAAACTTATGGTGCGAAGTTTAGCGGTGATTGCAAAACCTAGTCCTATGACAAAATTTACCAACTGTTGAACACACATAACACTCATAAGCTCAAGTATGAAATGATCTGGCCGATGACATAGAATTATCCGAGGTTTACACATTAGTTCACATTGACTACTAGTTTAGGTCGACTTACTCCAACTTATGGAACTACCATTACACCAGTTTCCTACCGACACAGGGTTTTGGATTACAAGGACACTTAACCTCAGACTTGGCCTGATCTGACACTGGGTCTAGGAGACTATTTAGCTTCATAAACTAATCGATTCGACCACTCACTACTTCTGACTCTGAGTCACTAGCTACTTCCTCAAACTCTTCATCGGCATTCTCTGCTGAACCAGACAATTCCTGATGGTCAGCTGCTGGAACATCTATATCTGGAATTGGATCATTCATGGCATGGAGCATTTGCACTTCTCGTTGCAGATCGGCAATGTTCTGATGGGCTGCCTGAAGTTGTTGCTGATAGGTGTTATGCAGGCCCCAAAACATCGCATCCTGATGCTGCAGATATCCAATGGTCTCTCTAAGACCTTCTCTTGCCATTACTGCATAAGAATGAGCTTCTTCGCGCTTCTGGATGAGAAGTCCTGTCTGAAGGTGAAGACTATCCACCAGACTCTCTAGTTCTTCTATGTGGTGCTGGTCTGCTTGTCGCTGTGCTTCGAGTGCTTCCACCTGGACATCCAGACCGATCTTTTCCACATCACTGATCTGAGCAGCCTCTTGCCATTTTCGGGCTTCCTTACTGGCCTTCTTCTTCTTGAGTTCTGTACTCTTGAGTGCTTCATAACATTCAGCATAAAGTTCCTGCCACTCCTCGCGCCCTTGCTCACGGGTCAGATGGAGGTTAAGGACGGCTAGCATAGCTCGAGTAGTGGCTACCAATATGGAATCCTGTTGATCAGAATTTTCCTCTAATTGCTTGGCTTGTCGTTGAAGACCATCCCAATTCCCTGGGGCTTCTGACGGAAACATCCTCAGAGCAGAAACTCTGACTTCTTTCTGACACCTGAGGCAGATTTTTCTCAGGACTTCCAATGCTGTAGCCTGAGCTCCTTCCCAAGGACTCATACCTTCTGCCTGTGCTTCCCAAGCTGGCCAAAACGGAGCAGTGGTACAAGCTAGGATCCGAAGTGACACTTTGTACCACGGCCGACCAAGGACAATAGTACGGGACCAACGATACTTTGGAGGTTCCGAGTAGCCTACTTTCTGTAGTAACTGCCACAACACCGTAGGAGTTCCGAACATAGCCAGGCATGCGTCGATTCCAGTGGTAGGGTCTTGGGGATCCATCTATTAAAAAGAAAGGTAAGATTTTGTTTTTAACAAAATATACATTTGGAAACAGGCTTTATTTTAGAAAGTAGAGATTTAATTTATATCGGGGGTATTACTAATAGTTGTAATGTCATGATGCATGAGCGTTCCAACGCAAGCCAGGATACCCTGACATATACGTAATATACCGATTAAATTAATTATTAGAGTGACATGCACTCAACGTTTTCAAACATAGGGCATACTTAAGGTGCTAATCCACTACTAAGCTCAAAACCTAACTATAGATCTATAAAAGTAATCGAGGAAAGATGCTATAGAATGAATGAGGAAAGTTCGGAAATAACTCGGACCAAACTACCCCATCAATTTTATTCATTTGAAATCCTTTTGAAGTTTTTGTAAAGTAATACTGCAAGTACATTACAATGAAATGCTCTGATACCACTTGTGACAGAACCGCCTTAATCATAGGGCCCACGTGCCCCGTCATCGTCCCTAAGGACCGTTGACTAGTCTGCACGAGTTCCTTTGACTTAGGTGGCCCGTCGGGTCTCATAGGAAACCCTAATTTCCCCGAGGATCTCATTGTAAAGACTTTGCAAGTATTACAACAGTTTACACAAATAATTTGCATCAGAGTAAAGAGTACGGAAGTATTACTTAAACATAGATTACAACTACATTATCCCAAACCAGAGTTTCGCAGTGGAGTAGCTGTATACAACTAAACACCCTGCCCAAGGGTTTCATTATATACACATCTTCATCCCTGCACGATCCGCTGACCGGCAGGGTCCCACGCAGAACTGCACATTCAGTTTACCTGCAACAGGGGTTAACAAACCCTAAGTACATGGGGTACTCCGCAAGACTTACCCGACTAAAGGTGTAAAATTAGACTCAAGAATGCAGGCTGAGGGGAGTCAAGGTAAGGCTTAGCAAGAGTCAAAGGATTTTGCAGAAAAGCAATACTAATCCTATTTTCAGTATTTTATCTCGATAATATTATTAATCATTAACCATATCTCCAAGTTCCTTCTCATATATCAACATTCTTTCATTTACTTCGTCCATTCAAAAACATCCTAGTTCCGAACCACTCTTCGCTGTAGGGGTGAGGATCATGTCTCCATTAACCGAGGAGCAACGTCGATTCGAATCCAGAAGTACCCAGCTAGAGATCCCTATCCACACTGCATATGTAGCACTTAAGCTTGCATATGCCAACCCCGCCTACCACGGCTTTTCATACCCCGGAACCGGTCCTGCGCCACCCGAGAGCACAGTACCCCTCTAGTCTCCAGGCACGACGGCCACGAGGGTACACGCTACTCTCGCCATCTCTCCACTCCCAGTGCGTGGTTGTCGGTTCCAGCAGTAGAGCCACCGGAGTCAGAGGCTTTCCGTAGTATGTGGCTAGTTGCAAAGTCATGATCACAGCAGGCCGACAACGAATGGTCCCTAAATATTTTTCCGTTGGACACCATGCATTGGGACTCTAACCCAAGTACACTTGGTGACCACCCGGTTTTCGCATCCCTTTTCCGATGGCGAGGATCGTTGGGACTCTAATCCTAAACAGATGGTCAACCAAACGGAAAACCCATCCACGTTGATGATAATGGACTGGCCAAGTACACCATCACCAAACGAGGACAATATCATTCCCATAAAATGATTCATTTGTTTCATATCATCACAGTTTTCAAAATAGCATTTTTGCAACTCTATCATTAAGCATGACTAAGCATTTTTCAATACTTTAAATAAATCAGGGTCTCAGGTATAATATGTGGTCAAGGAAAGGTAATGCATCAATAGGTTATCACTCAACTCCTATTAACCTAATGCAGTAGATTAACTCAAGTGATAAATATTTTTAAATAACAAGGAGGGGCAAATGCACCGGGGCTTGCCTGTTGCTTGAAGTCGATCGAACCCTGAAGTCAACTACCGAGAAGGATCCACGTCCCACCGAGTGAAGACCTTACTCGGGACATGCTTCAGATCATAATCGCCGCGCGTACACTACATGAAATAATAATGCAACACTTACATGATGATATATATGCCATGATGCAGGAGATGCACTAAATCACTGACCAATAGGAAGTAAACTTAATTTGAAAGCTGAGTACAACTTGCCTCCATGATAAAGTTGCAAGTCAACGAAACTAATTACTATTGCGTATTAACCACTTTAATTTTATTGACCATTTTAACATTTGTTGAAAGTCAAATTAGTTTTTCCCCTAGAACACTATCAACCCATTGTCTAAAAAAACTATTAAACCCTATCATTATAGGTGACTAACATAGAATTACTAGCGTTCCAAATTAACAGTTCAATTAAGAACCCAAACACTAATTAAGGTGCCAAGGATCATCTCAAGATAATGACCCAGGGATATCACTCAATCCAAATGTTACACCACACAAAAGTGAATTAGGGTTTCTACTCAATTTCATTAATCAATCAACAATTAGGATTTTTTTGTTTTGGCATTTAACTACTACCTAGGGTAATCCATCTTATACTTACAAAGTAAATGATCATCAAAACTTGGAACAGCAGGGTTCAGGTGCTACAAGAGGTTTAACCAAACCCTAAAAGATTTAACAAATTATTAAAATTTTAATCCTAATAACCTTTTCTTAATTAATCAATTAAGCAAGTAATAAATAAGAAATAATTAAATTATTTCTATCCGAGCTCAAAATTTTACCATAGATAGTACTTATCCTAAAACAGTACCAAATTAAATTTCATGATTTTTGGAGTTACAGAGAACTAATTAAAATTACCCAAACTTGCATTTATCAATTAATGTGCTGATTTTTAATTCCTGCAGAAATTGCTCAAAACATGTATTTAATATTTTTGTTAAATACTACATCCCTCAGAGAGCACACACAATTATTTTCAGAATTTTGGAAGCTCCATTTATTTCTTTACAAAAATATCAAATCTCAACATATTAAAAATTGATAAATCATTTCATAAAAGGAAAACCCATTCGGGTTGGAGGTACCCGGCTCGGCCCAGCGAGCAGCAGGCCAGCCCAGCGCTCTCCCCTTCATCTAGTCGGTCCACCACGCCACTGGGCCAGCCCACTCTGGCCGAACCCGGCCCAGTCGGGGCTCTTCTTCCTCTCCTTTGCTCCACTCGAGCAGAGCAGGGGCACGCACGCGCGGCGGCGGCGCCGCTCACGGCGGCTTGCCGTCGGCGTCCTACCGGCGAGGTCAAACCCCCAAATGAGCTTCCCACGAACACCCGTACCCATCTACGGACTCAGCCCTGCCCCTATAGACCCAGAGCCCGGCCACGAGCAGCCATGGCGGCTCGACAGTGGTCGTGGCGGCGCGAACCAGTGACGGAACGACGTTCCGGCTACGCTGGTGCACCAAAGGGGAAACGACTTGAACCAGGGGATTCCTGGGATCAAGTGGGACATGAAACGAAGGACGAGAGAGGATCAACTCACTGGGACGGCACGATCGCGACGAAGCCGAGCACGGCGGCGCTCCGCCGGAGCCGAGGACGAAAACGTCCGCTTTTGAACCAGTCCGGCGACGATGTGAGGCTATTATGGGTCCACTGGCTTCGCAAAATGGTGGAGGAACTGGAGCCAAGATGGAGAGGGTGGAGGCAAAGCAACGGCCACGAATTTGCTCGAGCAGTGAAGCTCGTCGGCGGCGTGGTGGAGGAACGGAGGAAGAAAACGACGATGGAGATGGCTTATATAGAGCGGAGGATAGGAGCGCGGCGTGGGGATGGCCCCTACGGGCCCGACCCCGACGGCGACACGCGGCCGGCCGGCCCCGGGCACCACCGGTGGCCGGTGCGCGCACGCGCGGCTCTGCCCGCGAGCAGAGCACGACTGCGCATGCCGGACCCCCCCGGAACACTGTAGCAGTATACACCCCTCTCCCCTTTTTTTTTGCAAAATTACCCCTTATTTTGTATACAAACTTGAAAAATGTCCTTAATAAAAGTTGTAGCAAATTAAATTTAGAACAACTTTGGTTTTTGAACCAAATTCAAATTTTGAATGGATTTTTGGTAATTCAAAAAGGGGTAAAAGCTTGATTTGAAATTTATTTCAAATTCAACTAAATTCTCAAACTTTTTCTCAATAACTTGAAAATATGCAAAAATAAAAGTTATTCAAATTGTCAAGTCCTATAACTTTCATTAAATGAGTTTCACCTAGATTATTCATAGTTTTTGAAATAGGATTTCAAATTTAAATTTCAAAACACTATTTAGGGTTTAATTTGAAATCTTTCTGCATAACATTAAAAATCCTAAATATAAAAGTTGTTCAATTTGAAAAGCCTTACAACTTTCATTAAAGTAGTTTTCCCAATCTCTTATAGTTTTTGAAATGGCCGTTTAAATTTGAATAAAACAAACACTAATTGGGATTTTAATTTAAATTTCCACTGGTAAACTTAAAAATCTTCAAACATGAAAGTGGTTCCATTTTGAAGGGGCTAAAACTTTCATTAAAGGATCATCACCAGATTCCTACTAGTTTTGAACTCGTATTTCAAGTTTAAACTTTAAAACCTAAATTAAGATTTTATTTGAAATTATTTTTAATAACTTCAAAATTGCCCAAAATAGAAGTTGCTTAACTTTTAAGATTTGCAACTTTTGTTTAAGGCCCAACACCTAATTCTATTTAGTTTTTGATTAGGGTTTCGGGTCCGATTGGGGTTTATAATTGTTTTCCCTTTTTATTTCCTATTCGGATTTAAAGGTATACACACGAACCATTATTTAAAACATAAAGTCACTCAAGATACCCAAGTACAATCATATGTGGAAATAAAATTGTCTCAACTAATGCACAAGTGATCAGGTTTATGCGGGATGATTTGCAACTAAGGATGATGACATGCAGGTTTTAATTAACCGTAACACCATGGGTGTTACATTCATAGCGTCCATCCTCCATCTCCGAAAGCTCCGGCACCCGATCCGGTTTGGCCGCGTAACCTCCCATCCAACGACGGAGCTGCCCTAGGGGCGGGGTGGGGCGGCCGCCCCAGCTACCGGCGCCGTAGCCACCAGACCCCCCCCCCCCCCGACCCCTTCCCCCCCTCTTCTTTAGCTCCGGCGACCGGCGTTCTGGGCGGCCAGCGCGACGCCGCAACGAGAGGGCGAGGGCGACAAAAGAGTCAAAGAAGAAAGGGCTGGGGAGCCGCCGCCGAGGAGTTCCACCCGGAGCGGTTCGAGGACAGCGCCGCCGGCGTCGACTACAATGGCGCGCACACCGAGCTGCTGCCGTTCGGTGCGGCCGATGGGTCTGCCCGGGGCTCGCCATGGGCGAGACCAACGTCAGCTTCGCCCTCGCCAACCTGCTCTACTGCTTCAACTGGGTGCTGCCGGAGGGGATGTCGCCGGAGGACGTGAGCATGGAAGAGGCTGGCGCGATGACGTTCAGACCCAAGACGCCGCTGCATGCTGGTAGTGCCCACCAGACGCCGCTGCCTAGCTCGCCAGCGTCGCCGCTGCCGACGATGACTATTATATATGGGAGCAAAAAAGTGATGTCAGTCTTCTGGATCAGACAATAATGAGTAACATGAGGTTCCGTTATTGTTTTCAATTGTGTTTTCTTCAGTATTTGTGCAACACTTTAATTACCTATAGCATCGTAGTTACCAATCAATCAAATAAATATTGGAGCAAATGGTTTACAGGGGGTAGGAGAATTGACCGTGTTGAAATGTTGAATAATATCCTTAAATTGTGTACAAAAAGAGAACAGTTGTTCAAAGTGTCTAACTGTCATTCTTAGGTATAAAGATGGAAATATGAAAATAGATATATGAATTATCCGTATTCGTATTCGTTCAGATTTATATGTGGATATCCGTATTTGTATCCCTTTTAAAATGGACGACAAAGTGGATGTATCCGAATTCATTTTCTGGCGTTTTTATCTATCCGATTACATATCCGTATTCGACAATATCTAGCAGTATCTGTATCCTCAAAGAAAATGAATACTTAAAAGTTTTCTCTCCACAATAAGTGAACAATTATTCAATTTTATTATTACTAATAATGCATGGAACCTATTTAATAGTATATATAAAAATAACTTTAGTATTAATTTTAAATTATTGATGATACATAAATATTAAATTAATTTTAGCACTTTTCTAACTTAGTTTAATCCTAATGTATTTGTATTTTTAAATTATTTTAATCCTTTAGCTTATTATTTATTGATATAAATTATTTTATATAAATTTATAATTGCATAATAAATATTTATATAATATAATGTTGATTGATTGATAGACATATTTAATTATTAAATATTTTATTGATAACTATATTATTTTTTGTATTATCCTTGTCTATGTTATATACATAAATGTTTTACTTCTTTTCTGATAATTACGTAATTTCAATATTAATTATAATATTAATTATAAAGTAAAATGCTATTTATTTTCTAGCATTTTAATTTGAATTTATTCACTTGATCTATCTATACCTATTAATAAAGCGAGAAGATTTCTCCACCAAAATTTTCGTCAGCCTCCCCCACCTACTACGGACTCTCGTCTGGTCGGTTTCCCTGTGGCATATAAGTTTAGTTTTATTTACGTACGGTACGTGCTGAGAGTCCGAGTTTGAGTAGATTAGTAACTGTGCTTGGCGATTGGTCTCTGTTGGAATCGTATCCAACAAAGACACAGTTCCAGTGCGTAGCTTTGGACCAACGATAGCACGGATCAAACCTTTTGCTCGGTGCGTCGCGTAGGCGAAGCTCGGGCTTCGGTTTATTTATATCTAATATGGTGACACAGCTGCTACCTCCAATGTTCGCCTCGCGCCACGCACAGCACCGCACGTCGTCATCGTCGTCAGCAACCAGGATGACGAGGCAGCTGAGATATACGCCATGGACATGTACAATAACGTCACCTACAACGACCCATCGGCCTCGGCCCCTAGCGTGCACGGCGACCATGCTCTGCACCTCCTATGGCTGGGGCCTGACTTGCATGTTTGCATGGTCGACATGGTCGCCGCCTTGCCGGAGCTGTCACGGAACGGCCGCGTGGAGATCAACGCGGACGAACAAGGACACTGGATCACGCCCTCCTGGGTCGCCTTTACCGACGGCGACGAGCGTCTCATCATCGAGGCCGCTAAGAACCAGGCAGTGGCCAACCTGAAGCACACCCAATGGCGGAGCCAAAATTTTAACCTTGGATATTCCCACATAAAAAATCTAATCTATAAGTTTAATACATAGTTCAGAAACGATGACGACAAGCTAAAAGACAGTTTTGCTGGCTATTTTGGGCTACAATGAATGAAAACACTACGAAAATTGTGTTATACACACACACACACACACACACACACACACACACACATATATATATATATATATATATATATATATACACACACACACACACACACATACATAAGAGTACCAAAATAGTTGCGTATTCCCGGAAATACCTGGAAATATCATTGGATCCGCCCATGAGCACACCATCTACGAATTACGATGCTAAGAGGCAAGAGATTAATTGGGCGCCAGTTCGACAACACCGTGCTGCAGCGGGACGTGAAGCTGCTGTCCTACGAGGTCGTGGAGAGGAACAAGAAGCCGCACATGCAAGTCCAGGTGAGGGAAGGTAACATGTGCGAGTTTAGCCGAGGAGATCAGTGCCATGGTGCTCACCAAGAAGGAGACTCCGAGGTCTACCTCAACGAGAAGGTTAGGGACGTCATTGTCACCGTGCCTGACTACTTCGACGACGCGCAGCTCCAGTCCAGAAAGGACGCCAGCCGCACATCGTGAGGCTCAACGTGCTGCATATCATTAACGAGCCCACGGCCGCCGCCATTGCCTATGGTATGGACAAGAAGGGACCTGAAAAAATGTGCTCATGTTCGACCTTGGCACCGGCTCGTTCGACGTCAGTGTTAAGCATTTGATATGGCAAATCAATTTAGGGCTTCTATGTATATAAGGTAGTACTTCCATCTGATTATTGTTTAGTTGACAAAGCGTGAGGATGACGTGACTAATTGAATGAATTGGGGACCTTCATTTATGTGCTATTGTTGAAGTGAAATAATAAAAATTTACGCAAAAATAGGTGGGCATCCAACCTGAAATAGGGGTTTTAATTTATGCCCAACCTGAAATAGGAGTTTTAATTTAGGGACCCGTTGCAACGCACGAGCAATTGTGCTAGTAATGTTATTAAGTATTGTCCATTATAGTTTAGTTTACTTCAATATTAGAGATTATTAGAAGTGTACTTTTATTTAGTTTAATTTGGTTAACGATGTGCTCCCTTCGTATAGGATTTAGATATCGTTTAGGACAATGACACGGTCTTCAAATTAAGTATAACTTTGACTTCATATTTTTATAAAAATATTTATTGAAAAGTGAAATATGCTTTTTTTTCATAAGTCAAGCTTCTGTTTTTCATGAGAAAATCTATCACCACAACTTCTTATCATATAACGTTTTAATATACTTTTTATGTAATTTCATAGATAATTTATCATGAAAACTTTTCTAAATTACCTTTGCAGCCCATTTGTTTATAATTGTTAAGGGGAAACATAATTTCGCAACATAAAATTTCTAGTAAACTTTTATATAATAAATTTAACAAATAATCTAATTTATGCATGTAATCTCAATGTTTTCAAAAACAAATAGACACCTTTTCCAGCATATTTTTTCTATAATTTGTTCCGGACAATTTTCTTGATCTAAAATAATTGTTCATAGTATGTAGGATAAAAAAAAGATCGGTTAATATAAAAGGTTAATGATAAATTATCGGGCCGATGGCCTGTGAGCTCGGGTGCAGGTGTTGCAGTTGCAATGCAAACGCAGGAAACGGGCCGCTGGCTTGCAGAGTGGGTGATGCATATGTGGGTCCGTGGGTGCGATCAATTTGGCCAGTTTGGTGGATGCATGGCCTCCCGTGGGTGTTTTCAGATTGGTGCTGGCCTATATAATTCACTATGCCAAAAGAAAATATATATAAGTGGACTTCTTTGCACTGCCAATCACATCTATTACGGAGTACTCCCTCAGTCAAAAAAATCCATGCAACATTAGAACAGTACCATATTTTAGTGTGTCAACTTTAATCAATTATAGATTAAAAATTATAAATATTTATAATGTCAAATAAAAACCATCAGATTCATTACGAAATATATTTTCATAATATATTAATTTAGAGTCATAAATATGAATATTATTTGATAAAAACTTGGTCAAACGTGATCTACTTTTCTGACACGCAACACCTAGTTGCATATTTTCTGGGACAGAGGTAGTATGTTCAAGCGATATGAAAAAAAAATCTAGTCTATGTACGGAAGAAAAGATTGGACGGTGACACAATATAAAAATAGGACAAGGTGACTGCACGCCGTGTCGAAATCTGGATGGATCCATCCAACAGAATTCAAGCTGAAACACAACACTTCGCTACTCTGCTTTCAGTGACAAAGAAAGGTCGAGTTGAATTTGAATGCAAACAATCAGGTTCTATTCGGGTGTTCCAGTCAGTTAAGATTTTAGTTTTTTTCAGTCATATAACAATAATTTTTACAACAAATCAATATAAGCCGAAAATAGGACAAGGTGACCACACACCGTGTTGAAAGCTGGGCGGATCCATCCAACAGAATTCAAGCTGAAACACAGTGCTTCGCTACTCTGCTTTTGGTGACAAAGAAAGGTCGAGCTAAATTTGAATGCAACCAAAAATCCTTGTGTATAAATGATCGTGAAGCTTACTCCCACACTCTCAGCTAAGACACAATACTTCACTACTCTGCTTTCGGTGACAACGAAAGGTCGAGTTGAATTTGAATGCAACCAAAAATCTTTATGTATAAGCGATTATGGCTTACTCCCACACTCTCATTTGTTACTTTTTGATATGGACCCTACTTAAATGCATACATGTGAACCATGGGCTGTAAAAAAAATATACTTGTAAGTGGATTAAGAACGAGCTTCACGGCCATTGCATTTCAGCTACTCTGCTAGTTATAAGGTATAGTACATCATCACAATTCACACCCGCACACACGCGCCAGCGTCAACACATTCGCAGGCCAAGAATGGAGGCGCAAGCGACGCTGCTGCTGCTTGGCCTGCTCCTCGTGTTAGTGTTACCCCTGCTCCTCACGAAGCGCGCTGGCAAGAAGTGCTTCCCGGCGGCGCCATTGTCATCGCAGCCAGTGAAGAAGCCGCCGCCGCGCTTGCCACCGGGGCCACGGCAGCTGCCGGTGATCGGCAGCCTCCACCACCTCCTGGTCCTCGCGTGGCGCCACGGCGGCCTCCTGCACCGCGCGATGCGGGAGCTGTCCGGCCGGCACGGCCCGGTGATGCTGCTCCGGCTGGGCGCCGTGCCCACGCTGGTGGTGTCGTCGGCCGAGGCGGCCAGGGAGGTGCTCAGGACCCACGACGCGGCGTTCGCCAGCCGCCACCGGACGCCGACGCTGGACGTGTTCAGCATGGGGGGCCGCGACATCATCTTCTCCCCCTACGGCGAGCTGTGGCGCCAGCTCCGCCGGCTCTGCGTGCTGGAGCTCTTCTCGCCGCGCCGCGTGCAGTCGTTCCGCCGCATCCGGGAGGAGGAGGCCGGGAGGCTCCTACGCTCCGTGGCCAACTCCTGCTCCTGCTCCGGCGGCGGCGGCGGCGCGGGTACTGGTGGACATCGGCGAGCGGGTCTGCCGCGCCATGAACGACACCGTGGCGGGGTCGGCCGTCGGCGGGCGGTGCGCGCGGCGGGACGAGTTCCTGCGCGAGCTCGACAGGGCCGTGATGCTCTCCTCCGGCTTCAACCTCGCCGACCTGTTCCCGTCGTCGCGGCTGCTGCGCCGCCTCAGCCCCGCGCTGCGGGAGGCCGAGCAGTGCGACCGGAGCGTGCGCGACATCATGGGCGAGATCATCCGCGACCAGCACCTGCAGATGCAGAACGACAAAGCGGAGGAGGAGGAGGAGGACAACCTGCTGGCCGTGCTGCTGAGGCTGCAGAGGGACGCCGGCAGCAGCGGCGGCGACGCGCAGTGCCCGCTGACCACCGACATCATCTCAACCGTCGTCCAGGAGATCTTCGCGGCGGGGAGCGAGACCTCAGCGACGACGCTGGAATGGGCGCTGTCAGAGCTGACGAGGAACCCGCGGGCGATGCGCAGGGCTCAGGCCGAGCTGCGGGAGGCCTTCGGGGGGCAGCAGCGGCTCACCGAGGCCGACACGGCGAGGCTGAGGTACCTGCCGCTGGTGGTGAAGGAGACGCTGCGGCTGCACGTGCCCGTGCCGTTCCTGCTGCCGCGGGAGTGCCGCGAGGAGGCGTGCCGGGTGGCGGGCTACGACGTGCACCGGGGAACCAAGGTGCTGGTCAACGCGTGGGCCATCGCCAGGGACGCCGCGTACTGGGACGACCCGGAGGCGTTCCGGCCGGAGCGGTTCGAGGGGAGCGGCGGCGGCGTCGACTTCAGAGGCGCCGATCGACTTCGAGTTCATCCCGTTCGGCGCCGGCAGGCGGATGTGCCCCGGCATGGCGATGGGGCTCGTCAGCATGGAGCTGGCGCTCGCGGGCCTCCTGTACCACTTCGACTGGGCGCTCCCGGACGGCGACGGCGACGGGAAGGCGGTGCTGGACATGAGCGAGGCGTTCGGGATCACGGTGAAGAGGAAGTCCAAGCTCGTGCTGCGCGCCACCCCGCGTGTTCCATGCTCATATTGAAAATTTGAAATCGCCAGTGGTGGTTTCGTATAATAACGTTGTTTGCTGTTGCCGGTTGGTATACATACAGATAATATATTTGATCGCGCAGCTACCAATGGGCAATGGAGATGGAGTCATGGAGATAAGAGTAGCGCGCAGACAGCGACGTGGTCATGTCCCAGATCATGGGCCAGTGTGTTCGCGCTCGCGCGCTCTCGTCCATCGCCCTGCCCGTCGTCAGCTGTCGAGTGCCAACCCAATCCCTCCCACGGTCCTGCCCGATGATCCCTGCTTTTAGGATAGCGGCAGCACCAAGGTCCAAGCCATGTGCGGTGGCTTTACAATATGGTATGATAATAGCAAAGGTTCCAAGCCTCCACCCCCTCTGCCTGGACATCCCTCCTCTACATTTATTTATGAGAGGTTTTGATCTCGCTTTTGCGGAGTTGTCAAGGGACGATACACCAGCAGAACGCTCGTAGCTAGATGGATACTGGTCGCGGCACCCAAGTCATGGGTCTAACTCGAATGGCTAGTTAGCCCATGAACCATCTTTTTTTTTCGAATTATACAGTACAGAAATAGACGCTCACAACGTACGCACACTCGCCCCTGTAAACACACGCACGCAAACTATACCCCTATGAGCATCTTCGAAAGACTGCAGCGACAGATCTCGAGATTAACGAAGTCACTACAGGCGCCTCGCTGTCGACAGGAACGTCGCCTGCCACTGAAAGCACAACGCTGTTAAATTCTAAAATAAATCAAGGAAAGGTGTGACAATCAGAATTTAAACCCTAGTGGATAACATCCCACTGGACAGTTCTACCATTGGACCACAGGGCCATTCGCAACCCATGAACCATCTCACTGAGACTCGCCATAACGATCGTGGATGTAGCCTCGATGGTAGATTACCGGCAAACAACCAAACCTAAAGTATAAATCTTGTGTACATCTCTTACCCGGTTCGGTATTGTGCTCCACACTTGCTAGTTGCTATTTACATTCATATCTAGGTTGTGTGGCAGTTGCTTGTAGTGGTACCAAACTAGAATAGCTGTAATTTTAGTTGTAGTAGTAAGTAGTTGTTAGTTGGTCTGTTTTTTTCTCTAGTGTAGCTTGTTGGCTAGTACCTCTTTGTGTGGTGTTGTGTTCTGGCATATAAATGAATAGCTATTAGAATTGTGTGGAGGTTTGCTAAGATGAAATAAAGCTAGTACAAGTACTGACTATCCTTGTGTTCCGCTCCAACCACGACATCCATCGTACCAGCATGGCGAGATTGTCAAATCATCCCTTTCTAAAGTTCCTGTCCACGCGCTTCTTGGCGCCAATCCACCACTTGAAATAGGTGAAGTCCGGCTACGACGCCAATTGCGCAAGACTGAACACCCGCAGGACCCCCACCCATACCTCCCGGCTGAACACATACCCTAGGAGCAAGTGATCAATAGTCTCAGGGAGCTGTGAGCAGAGAACACAGTCACCTGACCCTCGCAAGGGTCAAGCTCTCGGTCAGGTAACTCCGTGGATAGCCCCGGGCCTTCCACACACGCAAGTGGGTCTTTGGTGTGCCTCACAAATCAAGCTTCTCGTCAAAACGCCGCAGGCCTTGTTCTCCAGGTACACGGTGGTGACCACACCATAAACTCAGACGGTGTGATCTCGCAAGACAACAAGCCTTGCCTAATATATCCACGGTACGCTTATGCATCTTTGAGAAAGAGGTGTGCAAACCTGATCCTGATCCCATATTCCCATCTCGTTTGTCCTCTCATTATTAACCTCTAGGGCCCCACGCCACACCACACCATATCTCGCACCACCTTCAGTTAGTAGGGCTACCACATGCCTCCCCCAGCGTGCTCTGTGAGTTCCCGCCACACCACTGCAGTGTGCATGTAGTATATCTATGTGGTACGTGCTACGTATATATGCGCTACTACTCAGTACTCAGCAGCTGCAGCGTTGCTGGCCACCATTTGCAGATGCATTTACATGTAGTACGTGTATATGTCTGTGGAGCTTATATATATATAAATATGATCGACTAATTAGTCAGTCCGCAACGGTCTCAGGCTCATCAGTGCGTTGGGCATGTGGAGCACATGAAATTTGACGGATCAATAGGAGGAGCTCGTGTTTGAAAACATTTTTTCTGGACAAAGTCCAACTACACATGAATTCGCTGGTCACAAATCTAAGTTACAAGCTAAGACACAACATGAATCAAATGTTTTGAAGTAGTGTTAACTGAGGAAGCACAGAAATCATGTGATCAGCTTAGGTATGTGCATGTTTCAAATAGCCCGCCATTGTTTGCATGCTATAGCTTTTCTATGGTCAATTATTTTCTTATTGCCGCTAATGACATTTCAGCTCCGTTAATTACGAGCTAAGATTTACATGTATGAATTAAAGGTACATACAGAAATTCGATACCTACTTACTAAATTTTTGTATCTCCAAAATTATAATGTTATGATACTTCTTATATCTCCCAAGGACGGTAAAAGAGAGATAAATATTATACGTACTCCCTCGGTATTCTTTATATGATCTAAGGACAAAAACTAAATGCAAAAACATTTATATAGCTTGTCATTTTGAGATGGAGGATAGTAAAATAATAGTTGTTTTTTAAAACATGATATTCTACAACTGTAATCAAAAAGTCATATTTCTAGTTCAGCCTAGAGTTTTGAAATATATATGTTTCAAGGAGATGTGCGGTACAGTTCATGATTAATTTTAAGGGACCGCCATTTTATGTTTAAACATCACTTGTTTTTGGAAAAGGAAATATTCTGGCCTCTGGAAACGCACACGGCCAAGTTATTATTACAAGTTTTTCAGGTCATCTTGTGATTACGGATCAAACTATCTATCTTTATATATGGTCATCAGTGTGTTGGGAGCACATGAAGTTTCACGGATCAAGAGCTGGCTCGTGTTTATTGAAAACAGGTTGAGGACTTTGTCCAACTATGTCAATCGCTGGTCGGAAGATCTGAGATACAAGCTACACTGACACTAAAGAGAGTTACAAGCCAGCATTAATCATATGTTTTGTAATAGTGTTAAGTGAGGCGGCACAAAAACCATATCATCAGCTTTTGTACAGGGTGAAAGAAGTGTGAGAGCTGGCTTATAATCTCTCTCTCTCTCCAAACGTGGCATCTTAAGGTTAACCCTTTTATATAAAACAAAAACAAATGTGTAAATGCTATGCTGCACATATATGTAGGCCTATTACTTGTGAGAAGTTGTGTCATCACCATTCTGGTAGAGCAAAATTTCAATTCCTATAAAAAAGTTATAACATTTCACGACCATGTCCTCGGGAAACATACTTTATTAAGAAGAATAAGTAGAAGTTTCGGTATAAGACAAGCCTAGGTAAACCAAGGACCTGAGAAAATAAGTACATCAACACAACAGCTTCCTAAAAAGAAACCAACATGTGGTGGACAAGCATTCACCCAATGAGACGACACGGGCAACCACCAACACCGGTAGCAAAGTATCCACCGGAGGGGAGCCACGCAAAATCCATGACAGAAAAGCCTCACGAGGACACGATCTCGGTGTCAAAGCATCCGTCGAGACTAAAGCGACGTTTGTAGAAAATTATCCGCCAGAGAAGACCGGTAGCAAAGAATTCAGTGGAGCGGAGCCCCGCATAACATATGGCAACAAAACATCCACCACAGAGACTCGAACTTGGAGGCAAACTATTCGCAAAGACTAAAGCGACGCTGTGGCAGCAAAGTATCCACCAAGGTGAGAAACAAGTGATGGCCAAGTATCCGCCACAAAAGCAACGGTAATGGCAAAGTAGTCACAAGACGATCCAAACGACAATATAGTAGGATGAACTCCTCAAAAAAATATAGTAGGATGAACCGTTGCAAACACAAACAATAAGCACGCACAGGCACACCAGTTAGCTCAAACGAGGACCGACGACGTGGCAAGGAATAGACAACAACGATCCCACGGACTACGATAGAACGGTACAAAAACAAAGACGTGAGGGCAGAGCAGTGTTCCTACAGCAATGCCTCCAAAGAGGAAACGGCGCCAAGTGCACCAACACCGTCGATAATGGCTGGAGGCCAAGCAGCGCTTTCGTCCAAGAACCATGACTACAATGAGGCCCACAACCTAAGTCACCCTAATCCGTAAACCTGCACGCTAGCTCTTGCGAGAAGAGGTTCTTCAGTGACGTCCCTGAGAAGAAGCATGGCGTCCTAGGGCGGTGCCATTGCCACCGGCACCGACAGCAAGCCAAGCAAAGCTTTTGCCAAGACACCAAAATCATAGATGAACTAGGACCCACCTTCAAGCCTAGCAGAGGTCGTTGCATCGGAGCCCGCCAAGCCAGGTAGGAAGCATAGAGTGTGCCCAAATCTAGCACGAGGAAGGCTGAGACAGACCATGTCACTCCATGCCCAACAAGTGGCGTCACATCGAGTCGGCACCCACCACGCGTCCGACCAAAAGAAGGGGATCCGCCCACCTTAGGAGCCACTTGGGGAACTGTAACAACCCTAAAAATCCACACAATCTAAAAATCCCAACCAATTAAAATCTTTCATTTATTTATTGTGAAAACCCATTTTTCTTGTGCAAGCATATAGGTTTCATTATGAAATTGGTAAATAAAGGAGTGTAGTTTGCATTTTAATTCCATTCACATAGAATAATAACTTATGCATCACATTTGGGATTTATTGTAATTTATGTTTGTATTTACTCAATAATTAAAATGGGCAATATATGTATATATACACTAAACTGAAAATAGAAAAGGAGAAAGAGAGTTAGGCCAGCCATTCGTTTCGGCCAGCCGGGTCGCTAAGCCAGCCCAAGCCCGCCCGACCTTCCTCTCCTCATCTCACCGCGCGCGGCCCACGTCGCGGCTCGGCAGCGCACGCGCACGACCGGCACACACGCGCTCGCGCTCGCGCTCGCTGCCAACCCGGCCCCGCCTGTCAGCCGCTCTCGCCCCCCACTGTTCTTCTTCCTCACGAAGGCGACGCGCCTGCCGGGGGTGTCGCGCGAATGGCGTGACCCCGGTCCCACAGCCGACAGCATGGCAGAGCCCTGACCCCGCTGTCCCCCTCCTGTCCCCTCCTTTCTTGGCCGCCAAGCGAACCCGCGCCCATCCGGAGCCCTAGATCCACTCGAGCCACGGCCCTTCGATCGGCCGAGCGCAATCAGGACCGTTCGCCATTGGAGCTGGCCAAGCTCGCCTATAAATTGGAGCACCCCGAAGCCTTACCCTCATTTCCCCTCGCCGCCACCGCAGCACAGACCGGCACACCGCACCAAACCGAGAGAGAGAGCGTAGGAGAAGGGCGGAGCAGAGGAGGAGAAGCTGCCGGAGCGCCGCCGCCGCGGAGCACGCCGGAGCCGGACACGGAGGAGAAGCCCGAGCTGCGGACGAGGAGCGGCACGGCACTGCGATCGCTCTGCACGGCTCCGACTCGCCACTGCACCGCCATCCTAGCTTCACCGACACCACGGTGAGCCACCGCACGCCACGTCCGAACCTTGCCCTGCTTTTGCCATGGCGTTCCACCCTCGGGACGCGCAGGCACGAGCCTTTACCGGCTCGGGAAGATCACCTGCACCATGCACTCATTCGACCGGCCGAAACCCCCGGACTACAAGCTTACTAGACCGAGAACGCAGCACGACGCGTTCTCGGCGGAGCGCACTCACCACCGACGCGTTCCGACGCCGAATCACCCGTTCCGAGCAATCCGTCTAGCAACCGTATAGGTTAGAGCGTCGTGGAGCACCGCCACGACCCCCTCGAGCTAGCTACGTGGATCTAAGCGCTAGAGGAAGCCTGAATCGCCTTGGCCGCGTGCGCCGCGACCTTACCGGAGCGCCGCCGCGAGCCGTCGCCAGAAGAAGGTCATGCCATGGCTAAGTTCGCCACCAGAGTGTTGTATGCCTCTCTGGCCTCACCAATTTGACAAGACCGCATTCAATTGAACCAATACTTGGTCGTAGCCGCGATGCCGCTTTCCGCCACCGTCGGCGACACGCCGCCGCCACAACCGAGCACCTTGGAAAGCTCGGTAGCCAAAATTGGTAGTTGGTATACCATCGCCATAGACCCTGGACGCGTAAACATCTCCTAGAAGACCCCCTTAACCCCGCCAGAACCTCACAGTCGCGACGACATCGCCGCCGACACGTTCCGCCTCGCCTAAAATCCGTTCCGAGAACCCCCGGTCGCCTCGCGCTGCGGAGAAAGGCCGCCGAGGTTCGTCAAGTCTACCTCGGCACCGCCGCTAGATAGCCGAGCCCCGAATCACGACTGTCGCCTTGGCTACGTGCGCCTCCACCTCGTCGGAGAACCGCCGTATGCCGAGGAAGAGAAGGAGGCCATACCACGACTCTAACCCGCCACCATCTGGCCGGACGACTGCCTGAGCACGCCGATTGGGGAAAGCCGAGCCCTGTCTTGCCGAAATATGGTCATCGCCGCCCTGTCATCGTCCGCCGCACCGGAGAGACACCGCCGCCTTGAACAGACGCCCTGGAACCCTGCTACCACCGAATCTCCGATTCGCCCGAGCCTCCCCAGGAGAGCTCGGGAGAACAGCACCCTCGGGCACCCAAATTTCCGATTCGCCCGAGCCTCCGCGGGAGACCTCGGGAGAACGGCACCCTCGGGCGCACCAAATCTCCGATTCGCCCGAGCCTCCCCGGGAGAGCTCGGGAGAGCGGCACCCTCGGCGCCCCGAATCTCCGATTCGCATGAGCCCCGCCGAGCTAAACCGAGCTACGCCGAGCTCCGCCGAGCTACCCCCGACCACCGCCGAGCTCCGCCAAGCTACCCCCGACCACCGCCGAGCCACGCCGAGCTACGCCAACTCCGGCAACTCTCTGGGAACCAGCATCGAACACCTGGTGGGCGACCATCAGGTTTGTGTTCTGATGAGGCGACACATGCCGCACTACTGGACCCGCGCGCCACGTGGACCAATCCCGAGCTGCCCCTGATTAACCGACCAGTTTTCCCATTTTCAGAAAATAGGATAATCTTCGGAAATTCATAACTTATTCATACGAAGTCCAAAAATTGTGCACCATATATCAAAATTCTCAGAAAAATGAGATCTACAATCTAAGACTGTGTTTGTGTGCATTTGGCTCTTTATTTTATTGGATTTTTCTGAAATACTCTATAGGAGTCGCTGACGCGACTATTTCGTGTTCGATTTCAGAGACGGAGGAGGATCTGACTAAGGAAGACGACCACGAGTACTTCCAAGAGCTAGGAGACGACTACGAAGGTGCCACGTCCCACCAAATCCTTAGATCCTAATTACGCATTGCAAATGACATTGTTGCTATTGCTTTATGATTATGTATGGATTGGTTGCATGGTAGTATATTTGAATTACCTGCCTTGATAAGACTTTACCCTGCTATCCGCTGTTAGGTTAGCTGCTGCTTAATTTACTGTTACTCTTCCACTACTTTCTACTTGCTATATGCTATGTGGTGGAATTGGGACGGTGTATAGCTGATTATAACCACTGGGAGAGAGTGCTGCGTGCGTCTTGGGTGCGTGGTAAGGGTTGATGTCGACCAAGTGGGATGTGAGACGAGCCCATGGGGCAAGTCGTGCCGGGGGTGCAACCTGGGCATCCCCAAGCGAGATACCTGTGGCGGGTAAAGTTGTTGAGGAGGTTCCGGGTGGGATAGCCTTGGTGGTTTGAAGCCCGTGGACGGAGGTGCTGTGATAGCACGGGGAGAGTATCCCCTAAGTGGAGATGCCTGCTTGGTCAAACCTAGGATGGACTAGTTTCAGGTTCATGGGAATCCTTTTCTACTCACTCGCTTCTGATGGGCGGGAGACGGCTGGACTACTTGGTAGGACGGTGCCACTACTGCTAGGTTGAGAGGTGATAAAGGTGGGCGGAGACGGTCGATGGGTTCCCGTTCCGTTCTAGATGCGCAGTACCACTGGATGGGCCCGGTACTGTGTCTCCCAGTCTCAGCATAACGGTGTAGGATCCGGAATATCCCAGGGCTGAGTGGTAGGGTGGCATCGACCTAGGCAAGCAAGCACCCGAAATTCTGCCTAGGTGTTTGCGCAACACCTATGATGGCTAATCTTGTGGGTAGTGAAACCTCTGCAGAGTGTATGGTTGATCGATCGATACATATGCCAACCTGTTGGCTATGGACCTTTCCTGTGAAGCTTCTACTAGTGTAGTGAGTGTTCTCTTCTCCCCCTGGATGACATTTTTCCGGCAGTGTACCCGTTGTGGTAGTGTGCCGCTGAGATAGGACCGAGAGGGAGTTGGGCCTGTCGAATGAGAGTGAGGTGTGGGTATGTGAGGTGTGGTGATGGGAAAAGGGATGATGGTGTTAACTGGTGATAAAACTTGACTAATTAAACATTAATTACAGCTGCATAGGAAAACCTCAGCCTATAGGTCTGCTTGTATAGCCTTGCATCCACTTTCCACAAAGCAAATGCTGCATAGGTGGGCTCCGTGGCCAGTACAAATCGTACTGATAAATTTGCTGTCAGGTGACGAGAATGAGTACGACTTCGAGGGAGATGATGACGAGGAATAGGGTCACGTGCTACACTCAAGTTGGCCGTGAAGGATGAATCGCTTCCGCATCTTCTAAAGCTTCTCTGATTGTTGATTCCGCCAGTGTGGCGATGTAATAAATATTTATGTAAGACTTATTTACCATTGTATGGATCCTGGTGGCAACTGAGATATGGGTAATTTCATGGATTGTCCCAAGCAATCTGTTGAATTACAATTCGAGCCTGTGGATTTCCCTTCGCGGAAATCGAGGTCGTTTCAGGAACCACCACCAGTGTCGACGACATCAGCAATTAGCGGTGAGGTATGATTCATGGCCCTGCACACCTGCACGCTTCGCGCACATAGGCTGCAATCTCCGCAGACCGCATGCCCAAACCAGCTGTAGGGCCGGCCACATGCCACCACGACACTGATCCATGCCCAAGGGGTCAGATCTAGGAGCAAGGCCACTGAAATGGCATGGTTCGGCCACCGGGGCAGCATCTCTAACCCTGCCAATCCGCCGGTGAGCATGGGCACAAGGGAGAGGAAGGAGTGGATGAGGGAGGAGAGGGAGGACGCAGCTGGACACATTGTTGAGTGTTGTTGCGGGCCACCGCCATTGGTTACCAGAGGATAGCAGCAGCGACCAGGGTGAAGGTTGTGCCAGGGAGCTTTTGCGGTGGCTGCGGCGTCACCCTCGAGTCGCCGTTGACAGACGACACTGGGTCTGAGAACAAGGTTTCTACTAGTAAGTACTCCCTCCGTCCCACGAAGACTTGAATGTCTGCATTCACAGAGTTCAATATGCATCTCTGCCCCACCCTGTGTCCACGTTCATGGAATGACTGATGAACCTGCTGAGAAGCTACAACCACACACAAAATGGGATGTCCCTCCCTCCTCACATCCTTAAGTGCCATGACCAGCACCAAACAAAATTATAACATATAGGAGTATATATTAAGAGGAAAATTAGCAGTTGTATAAAGCCCCTGATGATGAGACGACACAGTAATAGACCCGTCTCATTTCACTCTTGTCCGATAATTAAATGACCACTTAATGATTTTGCAAAAAATATAATAAGATAAGATAATTAAACTTAATATTGAGTGATGAATTACAATATAACATAGCATAGGACCAAACTCTGCATATATTTATTGTCTTACAATGTAGGTTGACATTATTATCTATAGTTAGTTATAATCCACTTTTTGTGGGTACAGAAACACAGACATAGTAGTTTGCATTACTGATCACCTTATTAGTTTTATATAAAAGGTTTGGCCTTCAGCCAGAGCATGGACTTCTTTCTTAACGTTATACCAAAGGCCTCGGTCATATCAAGTTCTTCCAACCTGACGCCATCAGGCAGATCCCACTCAAAATGGTAAAGAAGGCTAGCAAGCGCCCAGCTCCATGTTTGCCAGTCCGAGCGTGATGCCAGGGCATATTCTCCTGCCTGCTCCAAACGGAGCCAAATGCACCTCCGGTCCCTCAACTTGTCTCAACGTGTCATCTAGGTCCCTAAACTTTCAAAGTGATATCTGTGGGTCCTTAAAGTTGGCAAAAGGTGTCATTTAGGTCCCAAACTTTCAAAGTGATCACCGCAGGTCCCTAAACTTGACACAGGGTGTCATCCAGGTCCCAAACACTCTAGATAATTCCAGCACCGAATTTTAAAAAAAGAAAATCTAATTTTGGGTACTGTAGCTACAATCTATAAAATATTCCAAAAATTGTATTTTTTTCATACGATCTCCGATGAAGATGCGCTTTATATAAAAATTATAGTTTGCGACGAGATCTACAACTTTCTAGTTTCGAGTTTTTTAATTTGAGGTGGTTAAGATGCTCAAAAAAATTAAACAAAATTTTTCAGTAGTATATTAATCACGTACAAGCGCGTGTCGCCTTGGAAAAATCATATCTTTCTTATATACTATCAAATTGAGATACTTTTTATACAAAAGTTATAGCGTTTGACGAGATTTACAACTTTTTAGTTTTAACTTTTTTAATTTGAAATCGTTAAGATTCTTAAAAAAATTAAAACGCTAATTTTGATTCTTGCACAGTGATTTTGTATTTTAAATTTTTTGAGAATCTTAACGACTTTAAATTAAAAGAGTTAAAACTAGAAAGTTATAGACCTCGTCGAACGCTACAACTTTTGTATAAAAAGTATCTCAATTTGATAGTATATAAGAAAGATATGATTTTTCCAAGGCGACACGCGCTTGTACGTGATTAATATACTGTTGAAAAATTTTGTTTAATTTTTTTGAGCGTCTTAACCATCTCAAATTAAAAAAATCGAAACTAGAAAGTTGTAGATCTCGTCGCAAACTACAATTTTTATATAAAACCCATCTTCATCGGAGATCGTATGAAAAAAAATATAATTTTTGGAATATTTTATAGATTGTAGCTACAGTGGCCAAAATTAGATTTTCTTTTTTTAAAATTCGGTGCTGGAATTATCTATGATGTTTGGGACCTGGATGACACCCTGTGTCAAGTTTAGGGACCTGCAGTGATCACTTTGAAAGTTTGGGACCTAAATGACACATTTTGCTAATTTTAGGGACCCACAGATATCACTTTGAAAGTTCAGGGACCTAGATGATACGTTGAGCCAAGTTAAGGGACCGGAGGTGTATTTTATTCCTCCAAACGGAGTGAACTCGAAGTCACTACCCCTAAAATCGACACCGCTACTTTCAAATCTTTCTGGCCTGAACGCCTCGCCATCACCCCAAAACTTGTTGTCTCTTGATATTTCCCAAACATTCACAAATACCCTTGTTCCCTTTGGCACGTCGTAACCCATAAGCTGACATGGCTCGCGGCATTCTCGAGGGATCAAGAGTGGCACTGGAGCATGCAGCCGCAAAGTCTCCTTGATCACTAGCGGCAGGTATCTTAACCTGACCAAATCACCTTCAGTTATCTTGTCTTGCCCTTTGAAGATCTCCCTCACCTCTGACCGGACCTTATGCATGACTTGAGGATTCTTAACAAGCTCAGACATTGCCCATACTAGTACAGTCGATGACGTCTCACTCCCAGCGGAGAAAATATCCTGCAATATACATACACAAGACTACATTATCTTAGAAACAAACTACAAGATTAAAAGCAAAGTATTGTATGTTAGATAATGGAGATCTTACGAAAATGATGGTGCTAATTATCTCGGTGGTGAGTGGAAACCGCAGGCCACCTCCCGCCTGCAGCCTCAAGAGAACACCGAGAAGGTCGTCGTCGTCTTCCCCTCGCTCTGCCGTTGCCTGCGGCTGCATGGCTGCGCGCTCCTGGATGATGCTCTGGATGATACGGTACAGATTCCTCTTGCACCCTCGCCATGTCCCTCGCGGCGGCGCTGAACCGGCGCACCAGCCGCGAGGACGGGTACAAGTCAGCCAGGTTAAACCCGCCGCTCAGCCGCACCACCTGATCCAGCTCACGCAAGTACTCGTCCTGGTACTTGCACCGGTCGCCGATGACCGTGCGCACGACGACGTCGTTCACCATGCGGCAGATCGCTTCGCTGAGGTTGACGCCGCCGCCGCCGCCGCTTGCGCACTCGTCGGAGGCGGCGACGGAGCGGAGGAGGCGCGCCACCTCGGCTTCCCGGACGGGCCGGAAGGAGAGCGCCCGCCGCTGGCTGAAGAGCTCGAGCACGCACACCTTGCGGAGCTCGCGCCAGCGCTCGTTGTAGGAGAACACCTTATGTTCGACGTGGTGCCCGTTGGGACGAGCAGTCGTGGGTGTGCTGGCAGATGAGCATCCGGCGGCTGGCTCCAATACTGGTGGCGTTGGGGAAATCAGTCCTGTTAACCCAGTTGTGCAGAGAAACCGATCGACCCTAATACTTTGCGTGCTTGCCCATCTCCAACTTCAGATCATCCACCACACCGTCATATTCCTGACACCATGTCTCCAGAGAGCCCGTCGACTTCTCGATGATGGAGACACGAGCTTCCTAGCGTTGCTCGGACTCAATGATGAGGGCGGTCAGGCAAAGCTCAGTCTAGCAAAATAGAGTTATCGGGGTTAGCATCAGAGAAAGCTGTGTTTATTAGGGTCATGAACTAAATTAAGCCTTGATCTATAAATGATTGACAAAACCCGTTAGGGTCAGCAGGCCCTGATACTTTACTGTAGATTCACCCCTGGATGAAATGAAATTGGATTGAATAGAGACGGATACCAGTAATCTGCATTATGTTTTATATCCTATGTTTTGTCCTATATTTTTTTTTCTTGAATCTAAGAACCACGTTCGGATATGGTATCTATCTCAAAGTTTAAAAAAAATTATGATTTTTTCACTGTAGTTTATTTTCATGTTTTTGAATATTCTATTTTCCAGCATATAATCTGGATTTTTTTTTCCGTATTGAGTTATTCTAATACATATAAGCAAGGTTGTGTGAGTCCGTGTCACATACACGGTCTAATACATTTTGGGACCGGATTTTTTATATCGTCCTAGACAAGAGATATATGTCTGTGTGTTGTGGTTTGTGTGTGTCCGTCGAAAGAAACTCTTTATTCTCCGGTGTTAGACGGATAAAAAAATGAATGGACCAAGAAAATAGTTCAAAATTTTGCTTCTTTATTATTAGAAATATAAACTAAAAATAGGATATAAAAGTAAAGAGGAGAAATCCAGAAGAATTATGAGAAATAAGTCAATTTATCCAAATGTAAGCTACTCGCTAGAGAAGAAGGGCAAGATTACAAGAAGCAAGGATTCGCCTCAACCAGGGCACAGCAGAGTTTACAGGTTCATTCCTCTGTTCTACTACTCGAGCACGCGCTTCTGCGGTTGTCTGGGCTTCTGCCACTCTGGGCCGTTCGCCAGCGATCTGGGCTTCCGGGCACGCGAGCTGCGTCGCGGCCCAACTTCTGTGCCTTCCTTGCCCGTATCTGCTGTAGAGACGCCGTTGACAATGTCAGCAGCGGCCCAACTTGACATAGTGCTGTGCTCCTACATTCTTTATGGAATTGCTTTTACACCTGTTATCGAAAACACGGAATTGCTTCTTCCGATCATCCGTTATTTTGTCGCAGTGTCTGTGTTGTCCGGCCCGCGATTCTCCAGCTATTACTGGTTGATGCAAACCTAAGTGTTTCTTGAAACCTACGTAATGGCAGCATGCGTTATTCCAAGCAAAAAACAAAAACAAAAAAAGCTTGACATTTGTGTTTGAACCCTGGCGCTATCATGTAGGGAGTACTCCTCCGTCTCATTGAGACTGTCGTTTTTTACTTTTAAACTTCTTATTTGATCACTCGTTTTATTTGAAATTTTTGTACGAATAATAAAATAATTAAATTATTGTAAAAATATCTCTAATGATTAAATAGACCATAATAAAATAAATAATAATTATACAAAAAATTTGAATAAGACGAACAGTCAAACAAAATGGCACGGGGTCCAAAGTGACAATCTCAATGGGACGGAGGAAGTATGCATCGAGGCGTCTACTCCCTCTGTCCCTAAAAAAGTCGTACTCGTTTCCCGAGAAATAACTTTGAGTAAATATATATTAAAAACTATTAATATTCACGGTACATAATTAGTATCATTTGAAAGAAAATCTAGTTTTTTAATAAATTTATTTAGAGATAAAATGTTACACATATTTTATATAAATCGAGTCAAACTTGTGACACTTTTAAAAGAACAGAGGGAGTATGCTTGTGGGCCCATTAGATGAGCCATCGTCCGGTACTCCGGTTAGTCGAAACACGATCGAGATTGGGCCCTTCAATTTGGGCCACTGATGCACCAGCCCCAACTTTCCGTTGATGCGACAGTTCACACACACTGACACACATGCACATGCTGCTGGCACTTCTCTACGTCACACGCTTTGTTGACTTGACGATTTTTTATAAAAAAAATAGTAAGTATAACCGTCGTAGATGACACTCATGCAGACTTAGATTCGGTGCCTTTGTTTATGTAAGGCACGGCTTACTTTCATGCCTCTATCTGCCGTTAATATCTAATCTGATGGCTCTGACGATTATACAACACATCATTTAGTTTTTCCTTGTAAAAAAAGGCGTGAGGGACGATCCATTATGCGCGCGCCGCGGTTCTCTCCCGCGCGCTGCGCCGCCCACCGGCCCGGGCCGGTCTCCCACAACATTGTGCTGCCCACCGGCGTCGCGCCGGTCTCTCGCACCATGCCCTCCGACCAAGCCGTGCTAGACTGGAAGCCCAGCAGCACAGCGCCGAAAGGCGGACGGCAAGTCGCCGCCCAGCAGCGTTGCCCCCAAGACACCGTAGAGGGACATCGAGCAATCCAGCTCCTCCATAGGGACGCGTCCCGGTGTGCTCCTACAGGAACATCAACCAAGAGCATCATCCACGTGAGTCGTTTCACCGCTTGGCATTAGGTTAAGAAGAGTCTCTCTTCTTTGCTTCCTGTCAGATTGTTGTGTTGTCTTATTAACTAGTGTTGTTATGATGTCGTGAATCTATTTGCTTTTTGTTCTTTACCAAAATTGTACCAGTCTAGTTAGTATCTATGTTTATCTTAATAAAAATTGCAAATCTGCAATCATGTGGTAGTAATTGTTTGCTGTAAATTTTGTTCTTTGTGATAGAATTTGACAAGGAAAATTAGTTAGTCATTTGAAAGGCAATGGCAGAACTTGAAAAGGGAACATCTCAAGTTGGTTTGAGGTTTAGAAATCCAGATGATGCCTAGAAGTTTTGGGTGACATATGGGGGCCGTACAGACTTTGATGTGACAAAAAGATATGCAGATTTAAGCAAATTTGATGGCAAGGTGACTTCATGTAGATTTGTTTGTGCCAACGAAGGTCATCGAAGGAAAGTGGAAAGAGAGCATGTGACAAAGTGTGTTAGAGCTGAAACAAGAACTGGATGCAAAGCACAGATGACTATTACATTGGACCGAGGAGAAGGAAATTATGAAGTCACTGATGTTGTCGTTGAACACAATCACCTCCTTCACTTGCCTGAACCCGACACTTGATGGCATCACAAAGGAAAATTTCAGAACTACACGCTTTTGAAATCAAGACCGCTGATAATTCTGGAATTAGGCCAAAAGCTGCCCATGAGTTGGCTATCCGTCAAGTTGGAGGGCCATTTAACCTTAGTTACACTTGTCGTGACCGCAAAAATTATTTACAGAGCAAGAGGCAGAGAGAGTTAGCTTTTGGACAGACTGGTAGCATGTTGAAGGTGCTTTGAATGATTATGAACTTGTGTACTCAGTGTATTACTCAATAAGTATCAACTGTGTTACACACACCAAGACATCAGTTCTTCAGTATAAACAAATGCATTTTCATTTTCAAATTTCAGTACTCACAGGTTCAAAATAACATCTCTTATTCATTATAAGAATCTGCCAGGTTTATAAGAAATGATTTCTATCCAAAAGCTAATTACATTAATCATGGGTTCATCAGAAACCATGGTGGCAACAATAATGTCTTTCCAGTCCATCTCCATGGCAGCAAGAACCTCCAGGTTGGTGTGGTGCTTCAGACTTCATCCACGGAGCCTGTCCCCGAGCTCCATCTTTCCTGGTCAGCGAGAGCTCCATCTTTCCCTGGATGATGCGAGTTCCGGTCCCTCCAGGGAGGGGCGGAAGGGCTGCAGCGACGACGTGAGCAGCGGGAGAGCATCTGGGAGCGCGAGGCACCATGTGCAGAGCGGGAGGAGCAACGACGGCGTGTGAGAGGCCAGAGCTGCGTGAGGCACTACAGTGCAGGAGGGGGAGGAGTGGTGGCGGCGGACGGCACGCGTCGCTGGAGGCGGCGGACGGCGCGCGTCGCTGGAGGCGGCGATGTCGGCGTGGCGTACTTCGTTCTTGTGACCAGGCCCAGCCCATGATGACTCAAGCTGAGAGAAGGAAAAACAATAGAGAATGATTTTTTTTTATCTAAACCGATGGATGTCCTTTGAACGGTGGATAGCCAACCGAAAGGTATGCAGTGCCTTGCCTGAGTAAAGGCACCCAATCTGAATCCGCATAGTATTAGCTATGCGTCCAGTATGGCACTGACGTGATCAAATTTTCTTAAGTATGACTATGTTTTAAAAATATTAGCAACATTTGTATCTCTAGAAAATTATTATAAAAATATATTCAATAATCTATTAATTAATATTAATTATGTATCATAAGTATTAATATTTTTTATGTATTTGGTCAAAGTTTACAACATCTGACGAGAAGTGAGAAGGAACTGGTTGGCCGGCCCAAGAAGGTGGTAAATTTTGCTTCACAATGTTCCAGGATTGATAATAAAGTCATGGTCTAATACACGCAGGGAAAGTCGAGTAAATACTAATAGTGTCCAAGCTATCAGACACCAAAATCCTCAACTAAGATCAGCTTTAATGGCGCTAGAGAGGCTTCAACTGAAAGTTACCGGTGAAGGACGAGTGCTACATCGACCATCAATGTCCTCTGCTGTAAGTTACCGGTCATACCGATGACCAAAGACCCAACCCTGACCTTCCCCAGCGCAACCCGAGGAAGGCGGTTCAACCGGCTCCCAGAGTCGGCCAGGTCGGGTAGGGCAGCTCGGCCGGGTTTCGCCGGTGTGCTGCTTTACTCTGTTTCGTCTCGTGCGCGACGTTTGCGATCTAACACCAGCTGGTGTGTTATCCAGAATCTGTGTCAACAAGGTGCTATCATATTTTAAGAAGTACAAAGGTGAAGGTTTCCCTTCTAGTATGGATACAATAAAAAAAACATTGCATCTCAAATTAATATAGAGACAAAATTTTGCACAAAACGTCAAGAAAAGATAGAAACAATTTGATGAACAAGATGACCAAAACGAGGAGATACAACAGTTTGTTGTGGAATCCTTTACAACCTGTTCTTTTAACTGAAAAATAAGCGCTGATTTCGGCTCGTGCTGATTTGTTGTGAGAGAAAAATACTGTTTCGTGGCTGAAAATAAGCGCTGATTGGTCAAAAGTACAGGCTATTAGAGTACAGTGCTTTCTAGTTATGATTAATTGATGGTGCACTTAGTACTTCATTGACTAGTATATTGAGCAGATGCAAGCATTTTTTTTTAAAAAAAAGGTTTTGGGTTCTTGTTCAACTTAGAAAATTAGAAATCGTTGGATAAAACTGATTTTTAGTTGTGTTGCAAGAACTTTGTGGAAATATTGTCTCATGACAACTCATCCGATGTTGCGACCAACTACTCCCTCCGTATAGGTAGACCAATCGTAGTGGTAATAATAATTAATCAAATAAATCATGCAGGCGCACGTATATTCTCTCCGTCCCAAAATAAATGTCGTTTTAGAATTCTGACTATCTCTTTTTGATATTTGTCTTATTTAAAAATTTTATGAAAAAATTAATTATTTTCATATGAAATGATTCATTACTTTAATCTTGATTTGTTTATTTCTATATTTTTATAAATTTTTTTGAGTGAGATGAATGGTCAAACGTCAATTTAAAAAGTCAAAAACGATATTTATTTTGGAACAAAGGGAGTAGCCTTCAATAGTAATTACCTACCTACAGGATTGATGCATGTCCAGAGCCCTCAGTGTCGGTGTCGGTGGGCAAATTAAGAACTAGCTGGCGAGCAGCAGAGCAGACACCGAAACATGTGCGGTATCGCTTGAGGACACGCGCCGCGGCAGGCCAGGGATAGGGAGGAGAGCACGCACGGCACGGCACGGCACGGGCAGCATGAGATGAGACCCGCCCGGCCGGCGCAGTGCCGCCACCACAGCATCGTTGCGATTCCGATCCACATGCATGCATGTAATGTAACCTTACAGCGTGGAAAAGGCGCAGAGGCAAACAAGGAACAACGAACGAAGCTGCTGCTATTTATACACTGCTTGCTGCTCGATCGATCTACTTCAACTGCGGAGCGAGGCACATGCATGCATTATAAACAACTGTTATTGTGGGTGATCATCGTCACTGCCGTGCGAGGTGATGATGAGGTGATCGATCTGATCCACCTCCTATCCACAACCAAAGATTATTCTTTTTATGAGGTTTACTAAGATTGTTAAAATCTACTAGTAGTGCACTATTAAAGTCTTGAGTGGCTAGCTAGGAGCCTAGGACCTTGTTGCTGTTGCTACGCCTCTCTCCTGCGTAGCTCGTTTAGAGGGGTGCTGTGTGCTTAATTATTATTATGATGAGGTGTTGAGTAGTTGAGCTTATATATAAATTAAAGAATGAATTTTGCATGGCTTGGTTGGATATTAGTCGTAGTAGATGATACTGGTTATGTGCCAGCAGTGGCGGATTCACAAACGGACCAAGAGAAAGGCTAAATAACATAGACCGGCTGGGGCTGGCGGCATTGGCCGGTGGTTGGCCGTCCACGGGCCTCCCGTCCTCTCTGACTGTAGGCCACCGGGCGCCGGCTGCTGGTTCCAGCCGCGGGCCACCCGTCCTCTGGCTGGCCGATGCGCGGAGGGCAAGAGGGCCAGACTATCGGATAAAGGAGCAGAGGGCGGGAGGGGGTGGCGCAAGCAGGCGAGCCACGAGGCGACCATGCGATGCTGCGCAAGGCAGTGGCAGGGCGTAATGTTGCGTGAGGAGAATCAGAGAAGTCAACTGCTCCGCTGGTAGAGTAATTGGCTAACCTAGACACATAATTACTCCGTCCCAAAATAGATGTCGATATGGAATACGTGCGGGTCAAATTTTCTCAACTTTGACTAAGTTTATTGAAAATATGTGCAATATTTATACCTTCAAATAAATTTATTAGGTAAGTATATATATTCAACGATCTATTTAATGATACTAATCTACAACTAATAAGACTAAAGAGAAGATAGTTTTTTTTTGTGCGACATTCGTTTTGCGTCGTCCGACATTCGTTTTGGGTCGTCCGTCTGCCTCCCCCTTAGATTCCTTGCGCACGCCGGCCCCCAGTACACCCCCCTTGCGGTCAGGGATCGAGTCCCACAAGGAAGAAAAAAGGGGAAAAAAGACAGCCCTCGTGCGACTCCTGGTCTCGTTTAGATCCACTGCAAATTGCAACTAGTCATATTAACGTTACGGCATATTTATAGAATATTAAATATAGATAAAATGTTTGCATGCTTGTGCTTTTTGCATGTACATC
>JAHLJS010000171.1:0-183087 GCA_038502445.1 Eremochloa ophiuroides
GCCATCCAGAAAATTCTCAGCAAGTCCAAACCTAACGTGGCCCAACTACAGCCACACAATACACACGTCCATGCATGTAGGCCAGCCTGATTGTGAATCACTGTGATGGGGTGCGGAATGCAGTGGTGCTTTTTTGATGTTTTTTTTTATTTGGTAGATCCAACTGCTAAAGGCTGATCACATCTAGCTTTACATGTTTTTGAGACACATTTTGAATGCTACGTTTACATGTTTCTAGGGACAGAGGGAGTCATGCCTAAGCCTTCAGTGCCCCATACAAGCTATAGAAGTTTGCATGTATGGTGTAGAGTCCAATTCTATAATGAATTGGAACACACGACGAATCTCAAGTCTCCAGTTATTCATACTGCATAAGTAATACATCCATTTGCAATGCAAGGACATATTTGCTATAATTTCTAAAAGATGAAGGATTAGCAGAAAACAATAAATCGACACCTGTAGGCTGTAGCCATCTAACTCAATTTGGGGGAGAAGAAAAAAAAAACTGCTGCTCTCAAACTGCAATTATAATTTGGAAGGGGGTGGAGCCAGGATTTTAGAGTTGGGTATTCCCATCTCCAAAAAAAAAAAAAAAAGATCCAAATCTAGCATATGCATGAAACAAACTAATTTAATATAAAATACTTAAAGAGAATTCTTTTTTACTTTAACTTTCAGTTCTTAGTGTCTTGGAAGCAGTTGATGAAGTCTTTCCTCTAACTTATAAAAGAACTCTTGCTCAATAAATATGACCAAGCTATCATCGAAGTATTGATCCCAATCTTATTTATCAATTTATTTTCACATAACTCGTGACAGAAACGACTTTCTCAACACTAGCACTTGTAAATGGAAGTACTAGCAGCACCTTGAGAAGCTATGCAGCACGGATACGGATACCGGATACGGCAATTTCTCAGGAAAACAGGATACGCGGATACGTTTTACTATTTTTTAATAAAATAAATAAAAATGTATATTAAAATTGTGAAAAGTGTAAAATTTGAGTAATCACTAGATCACCTTGTAGGTTTCTTAGTTTTCACAAGAGATTCATGTCCAACTATACTAGATGATTGCTAGATGAATGCGCAATTACTAAGTCTATCTAAAACAGGAAGTCAGAACAGGATGTGTCTATTGTGGTGGATGTGGCCGATGGATCGTATGCTAGGACTAGAACTAGCACTTGCGCCAGAAGTGCAGAAGTAGAGTACATGAAGATATGAAAAAGGGGGGTGTACTCATGGGAGGTCGGCGAAAGCTAGCTTTCTGCCGAGTGATGAATCGCCCTCTTCCCTGCATCGCGGGAGCTAGCCACGCTCGTAGCGGACTGGGTGGGTGGCTCCCCAGCGTAGTGCTCCCTGGCGCGACGACCTGGAGGACGCAGGTCGATTGATAGCACAGATGAGGCGGAGGCTCGACGGCGGTGAACGGCGAGCAGTGGCACATCTCCTGCGCAGGATGCGGCGCGATGGGTTGCGTGCGTAGGATGCGGTGCGAGGGGGCTTAGTATCTTCAATAGATCGAGAATGGGGGAGAGGAAGAAAAAGAGATCGAGAACGGGGAAGAGGATGAACTCACGGAGGCTCGTCGGCTTCGTCGCAGGGGGCGGAAGCTCGTCCTGGCGACCGGCGAGCAGGGAGATGGGCTCGTCGCCGGGGATCCGCGTCGCAGGGCGGCAACTCGTCGCTCCCGACCGGTGAGCAGGGATGGAGGCTCCTCGCCGGCGAGCGGAGGTGGAGGCTCGTCGCCGGTGGCCGGCGAGCGGCGAGCGGAGGATGCGCTGTCCCCGCGCGGTGTTGCGGTGCGAGCGGCGGCGTCACGGGCGTGAGGCAGGGAGTGCGGGATGCGGGCGTCCCTGGCTAGGGCGTCGGGTGTTATGCTGCTTGGGCCGGGCCGTATCCCATAAGGCAGGCCGATACGTATCAGGCCCACGTATTCGATTTTCTCGAAAATAATAAAATTCGGACACGCCGGCGATACGTATCGGAAATGGTGTTCTACTGTCTTTGCATGATGTTGTGTTAGCCTTAGAATCAATAATATGGTCATATGTTTAAAGAAAATGTTGAGTTTTAGATTTAACTTGCTCTCCAATGCATTGTTGAATTGTAAATTTGCTTATTTCATAATAATTAATTTATAATACCTGAGCATGTGAAACTTATACATTGGTCATGATTTGTATTTATTTAGCTCTCATAAACATATCAACTCCATTTGAGATGATTATCATATAACTTAAAATATTAAATAATAGACTTTTGTGTGATATTTGGTGAAAAATTGGAGGTAAATAGACACATGCATGTTATTTATGACTTCTTGCCATGTCTTAAGATGAGATGAATGTTTTATGTTTGTGTTATAATATTTTGAGCTCTTTAACTAGCTCACATATGAGTTTCTTAGTTGGAAAACAAGTTAGCAAATTAATTATAATCTCTGTAAGATATTGTGTGACTTGTGTGTTGACCCTGGGTCATTAACTTAAAATGATCCTTGGCATCCTTAATCATTGTTTGAAATTATAATTAACTTGTTTAAAAGTAGTATAGGCCGACTAATGCGGCTTTCAACAACTGTTAAAATGTAACCCTAAAGTCGATAGTCGCTAGGTTAGTTTCGTTGGCTTGCAACTTTATCGTGACGGAAAGTTGTACTCAACTCTCTAAATTAAGTTACTTTTATTTAGTAATTCACCGTTTTGTGCATCCCATGCATCATGGCATACATATCATCATGTTAAGGCTGTATTATTATTTCGTGTAGTAAACACGCGGTAATTATTATCGGAAGCAAGCCCCAAGCAAGGTCTTCACTCGGTGGACGTGGATCCTTCTCGGTGATTGACTTTAGGGTTCTATCTACTTCAAGCAACAGGCAAGCCCCGGTGCATTTGCCCCTCCTTGTTGTTTTAAAAATTATTTATCACTGGAGTTAATTTATTGCATTAGGTTAATAGGAGTTGAGTGATAACCAATTGATGCATTACCATCCTTGAATACCTGTCAATACCTGAGAACCTGATTTATTAAAAGTATTGAAAAATGCTTAGTCATGCTTAATGATTAGATTTGCAGAAATGCTATTTTAAACTGTGATGAGATAAAGCAAATGAATCACTTTATGGGACTGGTTATGTCTTTGTTGATTGGCGGTGTTCCTAGCTAGTTCACTGTCATCAACGAGGAAGGGTTTTCCTGCTCGGTGATCGTGGCATTGGGTTAGAGTCCCAACAATTGTCACCGACGGAAACGGGATTTGAAAACCGAAGGGACAGGGGTATTTGGGTTAGAGTCCCAATGCACTGTTGTCGGAAAAGGTTTAGGGACCGTTCGTTGTAGGCCTGCTGGATCGAGACTTTGCAACTAGCCACATACTGCGGGAAGCCTCTGACTCCGGTGGCTCTACTGCTGGAACCGACAACCACGCACTGGGAGTGGAGAGATGGCGAGAGTAACGTGTACCCTCGTGGCCGTCGTGCCTGGAGACGAGAGGAGTACTGTGCTCTCGGGTGGCGCAGGACCGGTTCCGGGGTATGAAAAGCCGTGGTAGGCGGGGTTGGCATATGCAAGCTTAAGTGCTACATATGCAGTGTGGATAGGGATCCCCAGCTGGGTATTAATCGATTCGAATCGTCGTTGCTCCTCGGTTATGGAGACTTGATCCTTCGACCATTCAGCGAAAAGTGGTTCCGAACTAGGATGTTTTTGGAATGAAATAATTTATTGAGAAGAATGATGATGGATATATGAAAAGACTTGGAAATATGGTAATGATTAATAATATTATGAGAATAAAATAATGAAATAGGACCACTAACGTTTTTCTGCAAAACTCTTGAACTCTTGCTCAAGCCTTACCTTGACTCCCCTCAGCCTGCATCCCTGAGTCTCATTCCTTTTTCTTAGTCGGGTAAGTCTTGCGGAGTACCCCATGTACTCAGGGTTTGTTAACCCTTGTTGCAGGTAAACTAAGAGTGCAGTTCTGCGTGGGACCGTGCCGGTCAGCGGATCGTGCATGGATGAAAAGCATATGATTTAACCCTTGGGCAGGGTGTAAAGTTGTATACTGCTGCTCCACTACGAAACTCTGGTTTGGGAAACCTATATTAATGTAACTCTTCCGCACTCTTTACTCTGATTTATCCCATTTATGTAAACTGTTGTAATACTTGCAAGGTCTTTACAATGAGATCCTCAGGGAAAGTAGGGTTTCTTATGAGACCCGACGGGCTACCTAAGTCAAAGGGAACTCGTGCAGACTAGTCAAAAGTCCTTAGGGACGATGACGGGACACGTGGGCACTATGATTAAAGCGGTTCTATCACAGGAACAAATTGGACCTGAGAAGCGTCACAGCCTCACAGGATTGGGGATTTTCGCCAGCTGAGGCTGTCTCCAACAAGTGACCCAAACCTAAAAATAGATTGTACACAGTGCTTTTGCATCTCCAAAACGCGCTCCAACAGAGGACCCAAAGGCAACACGCAATTTGGGTGGGAGGAGAGAGGGAAGGCAAATATACGTTCTCCCGGACGCGCGACCCAAATCCCTGAGCTTGGGGGTCCTACGCGCCGGACGGTGGCTGGCGGCGGCACTTCGCCATGGGAGGCGGCACGAGCACGCCGGCGTGTGGTGGCGCGGGGCTACGGGGCGCTGCGGCCTAATAAGACGAGGGCACGGGGAGAGAGAGCACGGGGCGACGAACTCGGCAGGGCCACCCTACACGGCAGGGGATGGCCGGAGACGGCGGGGCGGAGCGGCTGCGGCGGCGCTTCTACGGTGAAGGCACGCGCACAGCAGAGACGAAGAGGGAGGGAGGGAGCTATACCAGTGGTTTCCTCGGGTCCTTGCGAAGCCCGTGGCAGCGGTGTCGTCGGTGGAGACGCGTCCAAGCCGGAGATCGACGGCGGCAGGTCAAGTCCTCCGGGTCTGAGAAGGGAGCACAGTCGTATGGCTAATGGCTTAGCGGGCCTGAGGCCTTGTGGTTGTGGTTGTGGGAACGGCTTGGGAAAGGAAAGGAGGACCAGTTTCCTCAAATTCTCTTCTCCACGGGGAAAAAAAAAAAACTGGGTGCGCCCACGCGCATTGACCGTTCCATGCGCCCCTGCGCTCAGCGTGTGACGCGTGGCAAGAAAATTGCGGTGAGTGAAGTCGTATCGGTCGCGGAGCCTGGCTGTCAAACTCTCTTGTCCGCGGCTCGGTCTGGGCTCTCGGCTCGACAAGTGCCAGCCGATTCAACCAGTTTTCTTCCCTACGTATTGACGTGCCGCATGCTAACCGATTCAACCAGTTTTCTTCTCTGGCGTAGACTAGTTGCGGCCATGATCCATCCCATCAGCAACGAGATCTGAGGTCACTCTAATCTACTACTTGTGTCTACAGACTAGAGTCATGACCTGGACCGTTTATTTCTACAACTTTGGAAACTAACGTGTACGACTAACGGGCTGCCAGCAGCTCCCGGGTCATCTGGAGTACCTGGCGTCCCTGCTCGACGACGGATGTGGCATGTCCGCCGCCTGTTCCCGCGTTACGGCGGGGCCGGCGTCCGCGCACCACGTTCCAGTCCTGAAGTTGACGAAGCCGCCTGTTCTCGTCTGGTAGCGCGTCGTTGTAGTCGAGCAGGCTATCCTGAACAACGTCGCCCGTTCTCCTCGCATCGGGCGTTACGATCGGGAGTGTTAATGTTAGCATTCCCGCGCAGATGGTAATCTCGAGGAGCTAGTCATAGCTGACGAGGACTGAAATAACCCGCTGAGGTTGTGGAGGGTCACCCCGACAAAACGAATGTCAAAATCATCATCACTGCATGCCTAGTCATTCGCCGCCAACCCACGTCCCTTTTCTGGTTGGGAAACTGGTCCAAGTGCGAACATAGGCGATGATGAATCCGTCTCTGGGGCAGAATCCAGATCTTTTCTTTCCAGATCTAGAAAGCTACATCAAGCTCATGTTCTCGGCCGATTTTGGCGAGGACGCAGCCATGGCAGGTCAAATGGCAGGCGAGGGCAAGGGGTCCTTCGTCTACAACCTCCTCCAGTCCGGCATTGACGATGAATGCAGACTTAGAATGTATCTAATTTGATCAGCAGGCCTAAAAAAGGGCCATGAGGTAAAAATGCAAGGATAAAAGTGTACAGTTTCAAAATACCTGATGCCAGAATTGAAACTGATTCATAATAAAATATGCCTTTGCCCTCATCCCTTTTCGATGTACTGAATACCACAGCAGTGCATTTTACTAGTTACCATTCCTCATTATATTCAGTCCTTATATCACACTAACATGCGGGTAATCCAACACAGATTAGCCTTGTACACGAGGGCTTTGCGCAGATTTACTAGTTACTCATTGAAATAAGCCATGCAGACAAGCTTTGCACTAGATTAGCCTTGTACACGAGGGCCACATTGTCAAGGCAACACAGCACAGGATGAGCAAGGGTACAAAAGAAATAGGGTTTCAAGCCTTCGCGACCAGGTTAGAGCTAGTAAGGTCTTCCTCAGCTTTGACAAAGATTCTACCACGCATACCTCTTCCTGTACCGTTCTTCCTCCTGCAAAAGCATGCAATAATTTGAGCAGATTCATACGCAGATGGAAAACAAAAATATTTCATAAGAGCAAACAGATCGGACCAAATACGTCGCTTTAATAGATTCTCCACGGCGCTCCCATTCGTGAAATTTTTTCTTTGCCACTGCAGCTGATCTGTTATTATCAAACCGAATACACAACCCACCAGTTTTTCTGCAGGAGAACAAGTATTAGATCGATATAGAACATTTCAAGAAAGATATGTATCTTAACAAATACTGATTAATATGGTCACTTGCCTGTCCAAATGAATGTCATCTACTACAGCACCAATCTTACAACACTCTTCTTGGATCTCATCCCGAATATCTAAATAAAGTTCAGATGGTTCTTCTATTTCTGGATCAAACATATCAGTGAGAACTACATACTTAGTAGCCACTTCCTCAGGTACAGTAGGTTTCTCAGCAGTCAAGCTACAGTAAACACGGCACCAAAGATTATAAGACAATAAAACAAAACACCTAAAATCTAAAACCACGTAAATCCCCAAAGTTTAATTAGCATGAGAAGAATAATCAAGTGAGAATTACATACTCAATAGTAGGAAGCTGATCCCAACCGGTCCTCTGCACCTTGTCTTCTCTCTTCTCAATAGCAGTAACTTTAGGGCTGCAAACCAAACAAAAAAAGCGAGGAGCAAAAAGAAGATGGGTTATTTCTTATGTCAGTCGCTATAACGTGTAGTGAGATTATTTTGGATAAACATTCCTCTACGCAGCTGCTGGTCAAGATAATGAGTACATATAGATGAAAATACAAGCAGTTCTTTTGTTTCATGTTTACATCACAAAAACTTCCAAAGTCTGCTTGTGAAGTTAATAATGATGCAGTGGCCTGACTAAGAATACTGAAGTAATAGGAAGTTAGACATTTATAGGATGGTTAGGATCCGAGAGAGGAAGACAAGGGACATCAACCAAATCAAATGCATCAAGGACGGGACAGATCGACTACTGGTGAAGGATGAGGAGATCAAGAACAGATGGCGAGAGTACTTCGACAAGTTGTTTAATGGGGAGAATGAGGGTCCTACCCTTGAGTTGGATGACCCATTTGATGATACCAACAGACGCTTTGTGAGGAGATTTCAGGAAGCAGAGATCAAGGAGGCTTTGAAGAGGATGAAGGGAGGTAAAGCGATAGGCCCCGATGGTATCCCTATTGAGGTGTGGAGGTGCCTAGGTGCCAGAGCGACAGTATGGTTAACTAAGCTTTTTAACCTTATCTTTCGGTCCAACAAGATGCCCGAAGAATGGAGGAGAAGCATATTAGTACCGATCTTCAAGAACAAGGGGGATGTTCAAAGTTGTACTAACTATCGTGGGATCAAGCTGATGAGCCATACGATGAAGCTCTGGGAAAGGATTATCGAACATCGCTTAAGAAGAGTGACAAGTGTGACCCAAAACCAGTTTGGGTTCATGCCTGGAAGGTCGACCATGGAGGCGATTTTCTTAATACGCCAGTTGATGGAGAGATACAGGGAGCAGAAGAAGGACTTGCACTTGGTCTTTATTGACCTCGAGAAGGCGTATGACAAAGTACCAAGAAACGTCATGTGGTGGGCATTGGAAAAGCACAAGGCCCCAGCTAAGTACATTGCCCTCATCAAGGATATGTACAAGGACGCGATGACGTGTGTACGAACATGTGATGGTGACACTAGTGACTTCCCAATTAAAGTAGGGCTACATCAGGGGTCAGCATTGAGCCCTTATCTATTTGCTTTGGTGATGGATGAGGTCACAAGGGACATACAAGGTGATATCCCTTGGTGTATGCTCTTCGCTGATGATGTGGTGCTAGTTGACGAGAGTAGGGCAGGGGTTGATAGTAAGTTAGAGCTGTGGAGGCACACATTAGAGTCGAAAGGATTTAGACTTAGTAGGACCAAGACCGAGTACATGATGTGTAGTTTCAGCGCGGCTAGACATGAGGATGGTGACGTTAGCCTCGATGGACAAGTGGTGGCCAAGAGGGATACCTTCCGGTATCTAGGATCGATGCTTCAAAAGGATGGCGACATTGATGAAGATGTTAGGCATAGAATTTCAGCCGGTTGGCTGAAATGGCGTCAAGCTTCTGGCGTCCTCTGTGACAAGAGGGTGCCACAAAAACTAAAAGGTAAGTTTTATAGGACAGCGATTCGCCCGGCGATGCTATACGGTGCTGAATGCTAGCCTACAAAAAGACGACATGTCCAACAACTGAGTGTAGCAGAGATGCGTATGCTACGTTGGTTTTGTGGGCACACAAGAAGGGATAGAATCCGGAACGAGGACATTCGGGAGAGGGTCGAGGTGGCACCAATTGAGGAAAAACTGATTCAACATCGGTTGAGATGGTTTGGACATGTCCAACGAAGGCCTCCCGATGCGCCGGTGCGCAGCGGGGTTCTAAAGCGGGTCGACGATGTTAAGAGAGGTAGAGGTCGGCCTAAACTGACTTGGAACGAGTCGGTTAAGAGAGACCTTAAAGATTGGAATATCTCCAAGGAAGTAGCTATGGATAGGAGCGCCTGGAGGTTAGCAATCAGTGTGCCTGAACCGTGACCTTTGCTTCCTTTTCTGTTTATCCCTAACTCTACCTTTCGTCTTGTGTCCGTTTTGTGTTTCTCTAATCTTGGTCTCTTGTGGGTTTCATCTCTAGCCTACCCCAACTCGCTTGGGACAAAAGGCTTATGTTGTTTGTATTTGTCATGCGTTGATCTATTGTTTTCTGCAAAAGGCTTTCGCGTTCTATATTAGGCGATGAAGAAAGAAAATTATCACCAAACCTAATTTTAGCTACTAGCTATCTGCTTTTCATTTATAGTTATTATGTACAAGGACAATTTAAGAGCAACATTATCCTAACAGGAAATGATGTTTCTTCAAGTACTACAAAGGCGCAGAACAGGATTAAAACAAGCTACCATTGCCCAACGAAGCCAAATCCTCCGAAAGAGATTCTAAATTGTAACTGCTAACAGGCTTCATGATAATATTTTGATGTTTTCTTATTCATTTGTTTAATAATGGTTCGTTTACCAAATATTTGACATGTCACACGTATGCCCCCTTGTTAGTGTAAATTTCAATATTGACATACAATTCACATCATGTTACATATGCAGGATGTGCATTTTGTTTAACTGTAATATATATCTAAACTAACATAATTTGAAATGCACACAGAACATACACACCTAAAGAAAATCATGCACAGCTTACTAAGAACAAAGAAACCAAGCCAATCCAAGAACATCTCAAGTGAAGCAAACCAATCAAAATGTGGATTGATTCTCACTTGGCCTGTGTTCAACAGTTGCCAAATAATACTGTGGTGAGGAAATCCAGCTATGGTAGTGTACCTGATGCTAAAAGGAAGCAAATCTGAGCGGTTACTCTGCTGTTTTTTCAACTCTTGCTTGGGGCTTGTCAGCTCCCTCTTCGAGTTCGTGTTTTGGTCAGACCGCCTCCTCTGTTTCTTCTCCCTCTCACTTTCAGTTTCTGTCACCATCTCATGCTCCTTGAAGCAGCCATGGCTCTTGCTGGTCAAGAAAATGAGTACATATAAATGACAGTACAAGTAATTTTGTTCAGTCCATGTTTACATCATAAAACCTTCCCAAATCTACTGTTAATTAGAAATATTATTGCAGTGTTCTGACTAAGAAAAACAGAAAAGTGAGGTAAAAGAAAGTTAGAGTATATTGGATTTTGTAAAAAAAAGGTATTTGCCATGCGATGGTCTATTATTTTCTGCAAAAAGGCTTTCATGTTCTATATAAGAAGATGAAGAAAAATATTACCAAACCTTATTTTTAGCTACTGGCTATCTGCTTTTTCATTGATAGTCATTACATACAAGGACAATTTAAGAACTGCATTTTCCTAAATGGTAATGATGTTTATCTTCAAGTACTACGGAGGTGCAGAACACGAGAAAACCAATATACTATTGTCCAATGATGCCAAATCCTCCAAAATAGGTTCTAAATTGAACATCCACCAGGCTTCATGATAATATTTTGATGCCTTCTTATTGGTTTGTTTACTCAAGGCTCATGCATCAGGTAATTGACACGTCACATGCAATGCCCTTGTGCTAGTGTAAATCTCAATATTGCCATGCACTCTCATCATGTTACAAATGCAGGATGTGCATGTTTAAACTGTAATACATATTTAAACTAACATAATTTAAAATGCAATATATGACATACGCATCTAGAGAAAATCGTGACAGGTGACAGCTTACTAATAACCAAGAAACCAATCCAATCCAAGAACATCCTCAAGTGAAGCAAACCAATCAGGGAATTAAACCTAAAATGTGAAATGGAATCGGCTCGGAGAGGATCAACCCAGTCCCCCATGTGGATTGATTCTCACTTGGCCTGTGTTCGACAATTGCCAAATAATATTGTTGTGAGAACATCCAGGTATGGTAGTGTACCTGATGCTACCAGGAACCAAATCTGAGAGGTTACTCTGCTCATGTTGCTTCAACTGCTTGGGGCTCGTCCGCTCCCTCTTCATGTGATGGTCAGACCACCTCCTCTTTGTCTCCTTCTCACTTTCAGTTTCCCTCACCCTCTCATCCTCCGAGTACTTGCACTTGCCACAGCTACTCTCATCACAATAATCCCTACGGCTTTTGTATTCACGGTGACGGTGACGGTGACGGTCACGGTCATGGTGAGCTGAATTCTTTCTGTCCCTGCTACGAACCCCTTCATCTCTACTTGAGGAATAGCGGCCCTCTGACCCAGCCATTGCCGATCCTACAAAATGGCGTAATTTTTTCAGATAGAGTAGTAGATTCAATGGGACAAGGGAGGAAATCAAGCACCAGGTGGCAAATGCAAGACAAATCCACACTTACTGACGTGTTTCCAGATAAAAAAAATTATGTAACTATAACTCCGCCCAAACCACTTCTGGACTTCCTGTAAAGGCACTAAAACATTACTTGGCGAAGGCATAGTATTGCACTAAAAAATTAGTTTTATGTGGTTTCAGGATGGAAAATAATTTGTCCATTAGTTGCTGCAGTCTAGAGATATGTAGATCGACTGATTAAAACAAAATATTAAGCCACTGCATAAGCTCATGAAATAATATGCAGCATCCATTGCAGTAAGGAATGGGAGATATATTGCAATATTCAGAGTGTAAAGCCAAGCCAAAGAAACTGGTAAGGAAGTATGAGCCTAAATAACGCATTGTAATCACTCTGGTGCCACAGATCTTAAATATTATGGACTTGGGGTGAACAAGCCTCTCCTATCTGCTGACGGAGCTCCTCGCTGATGTAACACAGATCTAGAGATTCAAACAATCCTAGCAAAAAGGGGAGGAGAGGAGATATGCACCTGCTGAAGCCGCGAGGATATATGCACCTGCTGAAGCCGCGGCCGCCTGTCCGTCTTCAAGGAAAAAAAAACAAATAAGGACTGACGGGGAGAGGGCAGGAGAGGGCATGGGATGAGGCGGAGGAGATGAGTGTAGAAAGCTGGAGGAGGCGCACCTGGATCCACCCTCCACCGCCAGACTCGATAGCGCGAGGGGGGTCTAGGGTTTCTCGAACACGAATCGCCTCGATTCGGGAGACCGGAGTCGAGAAGAGAGGGGAGGGGAGGAGAGGGGTGGAGGACCGCGGGCTCGGCCGCCTGATTTGCGCCCCACGCGCCCCGGCGCCATCGTAGAAGTTTGAGTTTTTTTTTTTTAAAGGGGCTTAGATGTTTCTATCCTTTACTTTTCAGGAAAATGATGATTTTATTCTCGTTTTTTAACTTTGTGATTTTACCCTGCTGTTCTAAAACGAAGAGTGATTGTACCTGGCCTGTTACTGTAACGGTGTTAAAAAGGATAATTTTGCCCATATGCTTTTACCCTCATTTTATTATGACACTTGTGTTTTTACCCCTGTTTTTTTTATACATATTTTGGAAAAGCTGGTCTCACTTACATGCAGCCCCACATGTCATAAGCATATTGAACCTTCTTCTCCCCATGCGTGCACAGTACACGGGATTGTGAGGTCGGGGGTCGAGCAGTGTAAGTGCAATCAATCCCTAAAGTGGGTTTTGGTGATAATGACCACGCGATTAGAAGACTAATGAGATTTATCGAGATGATGAACAGGCAAAAATATTAGAAGGATGTATTCTTATGCAGGTGGACCTCTAACGACTAAAGGATGCGGCATTCGGCTCAAAGGAGCTTTAATTTCATTTTTATTTCGAATTTGAGTATAGGAAAGCCGTACTATTAAGAGGGATGCAAAAGACAGGTTTGAAAGTGTGACCAAGTGCAAATCTTTACACCAATCATCCTTATTTCCATTGTCAAAGCCAGCCACAAAATCTCAACTCATTCTGATCTGCTTTGACAGAGCGGTACTGCCGCGACTTAATCTGACCGTTAGACTCGAGGGGGCTTAATAGCCACCCTCCTAGTCGCCCCCAACGATTAGTTCTGCCATTTGCTCAGTCTCCAGACCAGAGAAGCTCTCTTCTTGCTCTCTCCCTCACTCAACAAGCTATCCACTCTCCCTATTTGAATCCAAGCTCAAATCTTGTAGAGTGTGAGCTATTTTTCAGCAAGAATCAGCTTCTCCTCACTGATCTTCATCTCCTCAAGCACTTAATTCGCGTTCAAGCCGGTGGTTCGCATTTGTTACTCTTGGAGCTTCCTCCTAGCCAGCTAGAGCGTCGCCCGGTGAGCTTGCCAATCTTATGGCAGCCCTGGGAGATTTGTAATCACCCTCACAAGCTAGTGAAATCAACCCTCTTTTCAAGAGTTAACTCTCTTGATTTGAGAACGAGGATTGGGCTTTGTGAACCCAAACTTCCTTTGTGAAACCTCAACAATGTAGAGTAGGCAAGCCTTTGTGGCGAGCTGAACCATGGGATAAATCTTATGTCACTTATGTTGGTTCATTTGCTCTCTACTTGTGGAGTTCTGAAAGTTCTAGTTTGGTTTTGGTTAATTGATGACACCTAACATCTAACCTTGTGGTTAAGTCTTTGATTACAAGTAAGGTTAGAAGATCAAGTGTGAAAGCAAAGAAGGCATCCAAAGACTTGGAGTAAGCCCATCAAATGAGGATCTAAGGTTTCAACACTTGGTGATGTGAATTGAGCTCAAGGCAAAGGTATATCAATAGGGCTCTTTTCATTTTGGTGATCAAGACACTATAGATAGTGTGATCACATTTATGATAGATAGCCGTACTATAAAGAGGGGAGTAATTTCATAGTTAACACGGTTATCAAGTGCCGTTAGATGTTTGGATCATGCATTGCATTTAGATCTAGTGGCAAACTTAAAACCTTTGCAAAACAGTTTAAAAATGGCTGACACACTTCAAGAAATGGTTCATAATTAACATGTGCTAGCCAACATAAGCAAAGGACCTGACACGGGCTAATTCTAACTCAAAACAGAGCGTCGGACGCTCTGTAACCCGAGTGTCGGACTAATACTCTCAGTCCAACGGCTGACTGCCCTGTGCGCTAGAAACAAGCGTCGGACTGGAGTTTTTCGAGCGTCGGACTATATGTCTCCAGCGTCCGACGGTCGATCGTTCGGCAGTTCGACACGTGGCATCTGCAGAGGGCATCGGACAATCGCCGTTGGTCCGAGGCCGAGCGTCGGACCGACGTCCGACGATTTTTGGCGCTCGTGGACCTCTCTGGAAACGTCAGACTCCTCGGTGTTTTGGTCCGATGGCTTCTGCCGACGAGCGTCGGACTATTTTACTCAGTCCGACGATCTGCAGTTCGTGGCGCCAACGGTCGATTTCAAATGAACGAGCTGACGTGGCACGCGCCAATTCGCCGAGGAAGAAAGCGTCGGAGCGAAATCGTTAGTCCGACGCCCCACGCGCGAGCGTCCGACGCCTAGCGTCCGATGGTACGCAGAAAGTGAGTAACGGCTATGTTTGTGTGTGCATGTCTATTTAAGCCACTTAGCCGGTTCTAACTCACTCTCTTGGCTCCCTAATTCACTGATACACCTCTTGAGCATCTCCCTAACACTCTCACTCACATAGATTGCATAATTCTCATCCATTGTGAGCTAGAGAGTTGATCCAAGTGCATTGTCTTGATCTTTGCATCCATTGGCACTTGTTGATCGTGTTTGCTGCGGAGTTCTCTCATTTCTCTTGGTGATTGCCATGACCTAGACAGCTTGGAGCAGCGGAGGAGCTTGGCAGAGTTGGAGATTGTCTCCGGCCATTCCCGGTGATCTTGTGAGGGGTTTAGTACCTTCCCCGGCGGAGTGACAAAGGTAACCTTAGTGGATTGTTCGTGTCATTGAATTACCTCTTCTCGTGGTAGGTTCTATGGTGCTCATTTGTTGAGCTTGACATTTGTTGTCAATTAGCCACTGAACCACCGAGTAGTGGTCGACACAACGAGGACGTAGCGTGCCGGCAAGCACGTGAACCTCGGGGTTAAATTGGTGTTCTCTTGTGTTGATCATTGGACTTCTTGTGACCATCACCTTCGAGTGCATTGGTATTTATATTGGTGATTGACGATCTGCACTACTCGGCGGTATAACCATTCCTATCCTTCTCCTTACATTTGAGCACTTTACTTGTGTAGTGGTTGCTTTTGTAATTTGCTTGTCCACTTAGGAGTAGAGTAGCTCAACCTAGACTAGCTTGTTGTGTGCTCCTAGAAATTCTAAGTAGAACGGTTAGGAGGTTTGCACCTTTGAGTAGGCTAGCGCATAATTCGCTTCGCCGTTTGTTGTTCTAACCACTTTGATTAAGTGTTGTTTGTAGATTTTTAAATAGGCTATTCACCCCCTCTAGCCTACTTGGACCTATCAATTGGTATCAGAGCCGTGGTCACCGTTGTTGCAAGGCTTAACATCCTTCGGTGTTCAAGATGGCTCACAATAACTTGATCAACCACATGGGCAAGCCACCTCGGTTTGATGGTTCTAGCTATGGATATTGGAAAAAGCAAATGAAAGCTCATTTGAAATCAATGGACCGAAAGATGTGGGAGATTGTTGAGAAGGACTTTGTTGTGATTGACATGAATGATCCCACACCAAGAGAGGAGGAGAAGCTACAATTCAATGACATAGCTCTCAATGCTTTGTATAGTGCTCTTGATGAGAAGGTCTTTGAGCAAATCAAGAACTTGGAGTATGCACATGAGGTGTGGAAGAAGCTAGAAGACACATATGAGGGCACCACTGCCGTCAAGGGTGCCAAGCTCTATATACTCAAGGATAGATATGCAAGTTTCAAGATGAAGGAAGATGAGAGCATGCCGGAGATGTTTCACCGGTTGAGTGTGATTGTGAGTGATCTCAAGGCTCTCGGTAAGAAAATTGATGACAAGGACTTCTCATACCACTTCTTGAGATGTCTACCCTCTTGGTATGAGACACTGCGCTTCATCCTCATGAGAGAGGATCTCTCCAAGATGACACCTACACAAGTGCTCGGTGTGGTCATGACACATGAGACTTACCGGGATGATGTTGATGCTAAGGTCAAGGAAGAAAAGAATGAAGAGAAGAAGGACAAGAATGAGAAGAAGAGCATTGCATTCAAGGCAACCTCATCAAGATACAAGGGCAAAGCAAAGAAGCCAATCTCAAGTGATGATGAAGATAACTCAAGTCATGATGATGAGGAAATGGCACTTCTTGTGAGGAGATTTGGAAGATTCATGAGGAAGAAGGGCTATGGTGCAAGGAAGAGAAAGGACTTCACCAAAGGCAAGACCATGAGATGTTATGAGTGCAAGAGCAAGGATCACTTGATAGCCGATTGTCCTCACAAGAATGATAGTGATGATGAGGATAACAAGAAGAAAAAGAACAAGAAGGACAAGAAAGACAAGAAGATGCAATTCAAGAAGAAGAAGGGGCATTCTTATTATGTCACATGGGATAGTGATGCTTCTTCTTCCGATGATGATGGTGATAGTGACGATGACCACAAGATCATCAAGAAGAAGGCTATTGCTAGTCTTGCTATCCAAAGCAAGCCATCCCTCTTTGACTCTACACCGACTTGTCTCATGACTAAGCCATCTAAGGTACAACCCGAATCCGATGAGAGCGGTAGTGAGAGTGAGGAGGAGGACTTCTCCAAGGAGGAGCTCCTTGACATGTTGCATGACACACACTCCTACCTTAAGAAGAAAGTGAAAGAGTGCAAAGCATTGACTAAGGAGAAGAAACTCCCTGAGCAATCCTTTGATGAGTTTAGTGCTTCTCATGAGTGTCTAAAGGAAGACCATGGGAGCCTAAAAGAAGCTCACTCCAAGCTTGAGAAGGCTCACTCTTCACTTTTGGAGTTGTCCAAGGTAGAGGATGTGCCAACAACATGTGACGTAGGTGTTACTTGTGATTTATTTGATACACCTATTGTTATTGCTCCCACTAACACTTCTCGTAGCACATCCACCTCTACCTCATCTAAGGATGTTGGTGTCACTTGTGATGCCACAATCTTGGTTGAGAACAAGAACCTCAAGAAGGAGGTGCATGAGCCCACTCTAGCCTTAGGCAATGCCTATGGTGGAGATGCCCGTTTGCTCAAGTGCTTGGATAGTCAAAGGTTATCCATTAATAAGGAGGGTCTTGGCTATACCCTCAAGAAGGGCAAAGCCGCCTTTGTCCCTCACAAGACCACCTTTGTGAAGGGCAATGCTGTGGTTTGCTATAGTTGCAAGCAAGTGGGGCACAAGGAGCAATATTGCAAGAAGAGAATGATGAAGCAAAGCAAGCCTAATGTGTCATCCATTAGACTTGATTCTTACTATGTGCTTACAAAGAGTGCAAAAGGAGTAAGAGTCAAGTACATTGGTGCATCTAAGGAGAGCCCAATGAAGAAGGCTATTTGGGTGCCCAAGAGCTTGGTAACTAACCTCCAAGGACCCAAACAAACTTGGGTACCAAAATCTAATTGATTTCTTTGTACGTAGACTATAAGTCCGGAGGGAGGTATTGGGTGCTTGATAGTAGGTGCACTCAACACATGACCGGAGAATCAACAATATTCAATCAAGCCAAATGAAGATGAGAATCTCGATAGTATCACATTTGGTGACAACAAGAAGGGCAAGGTTATTGGTCTTGAAAAGATTGCAATCTCAAATGATATGTCTATTTTCAATATCTTGCTAGTAGAGAGCTTTAATTTCAAATTATTTTTTGTAGCTCAATTGTGTGACTTAAGATTCAAAATCATCTTTAGTGTTGATGATGTGGAGATTGTTAGTGTTGATGGAAGCAACTTGATATTCAAAGGATTTCGGTATGTCAATCTCTATCTAGTGGACTTCAATACAAGTGAATCTCAATTGTCAACGTGCCTATTCACAAAATCAAGTATGGGTTGGTTATGGCATAGAAGGCTTGGTTATGTTGGAATGAAGCAACTCAATAGATTGGTCAAGCATGATATGGTGAGAGGATTGAAAAATGTGCAATTTGAAAAGGATAGATTGTGTAATGCATGCCAAATGGTAAAGCAAGTTGGAAATACACATCCTAGTAAGAGCATGATGAGTACATCTAGAGCATTTGAGTTGTTGCATATGGATCTATTTGGCCCAACCACTTATGCTAGTCTTGGTGGAAATAAGTATGGCTTTATGATAGTGGATAATTACACAAGATATATATGGGTCTTCTTTCTTGTTGACAAGAGTGAAGTATTTGGTATTTTCAAAACATTTGTCAAGAGAAGCCAAAATGAATTTGAAGTGAGAATCAAGCAAGTGAGAAGTGACAATGGAAGTGAGTTTAGAAATGCAAGAGTTGATGAGCTATGTGATGAGTTTGGCATCGAGCATCAATTCTCGGCCAAGTACACTCCTCAATCTAATGGCCTTGTTGAGAGAAAGAATAGAACACTCATTGATATGGCAAGGTCTATGCTTAGTGAATACAATGTGAGTTTGGACTTTTGGGCCGAAGCAATCAACATGGCTTGTTATTGTAGCAACCGACTCTATTGTCACCGACTCTTGAAGAAGACACCATATGAGCTATTGAATGGAAGGAAGCCCAACATTGCATACTTTAGAGTGTTTGGGTGCAAATGCTATATCTTGAAGAAAGGTGTAAGATTGGGAAAATTTGAGAAGAAATGTGATGAAGGTTTTCTAGTTGGATACTCCATCACAAGCAAAGCATATGGAGTATGGAATCACACCACCAAGCTCATTGAAGAAGTTCATGATGTGGAATTTGATGAAACCAATGGCTCTCAAGATGGAGAAGAAAATCTTGATGATGTGAGAGGAACTCAATTGGTGAATACAATGAAGAATATGGATATTGGTGACATCCGGCCAAGACAAGTGATTAATGTGGAAGATGAAGATGATAAAGATCAAGTGTTACCTCAATCCAATGTGCAAGCAAATCCAAATGAAGAAAGCTCTAGTGATTCTCATGATCAAATTCAAGCTCAACAAGATGAAGATCAACAAGCTATTTCATCTCAAGCAAGTCAACCTACCTCAAGCAATTAAGTTCTCCAACCGGTTCATATTGCAAGAGATCATCCATTGGATCAAATAGTTGGGGATATTAGAAGTGGTGTTCAAACAAGATCAAAGTTAGCAAACTTTTGTGAGCACTTCTCTTTTTGTTTCATTTGAAGAGCCAACCACCATTGAGAAAGCTTTGAATGATAATGATTGGGTAAATGACATGCATGAAGAGCTAAACAACTTTGAAAGAAATCAAGTTTGGGAGCTAGTTGAGAGACCCAAGAATTACAATGTCATTGGTACCAAGTGGGTGTTCAAAAATAAGTAAGATCAAGATGGCATTGTTGTTAGAAACAAGGCAAGGCTAGTTGCACAAAGGTACACTCAAGTGGAAGGATTGGACTTTGGAGAGACATATGCTCTGGTTGTAAGATTGGAAGCAATTAGGATCCTTCTAGCTTATGCATGTGCACATGATATCAAGCTTTATCAAATGGATGTCAAAAGTGCTTTCTTGAATGGATACATAAATGAGCTAGTATATGTTGAGCAATTCCCGGGTTTTGAAGATAAGAAGAAACCCAACCATGTCTACAAGTTGAGAAAGGCTTTGTATGGCTTGAAGCAAGCTCCAAGGGCATGGTATGAAAGATTGAGAGATTTCTTGCTATCCAAGGGTTTCAAAATGGGGAAAGTTGACACCACTCACTTCACCAAAAGAATTAACAAAGATTTATTTGTGTTGCAAATATATGTTGATGACATTATCTTTGGTTCAACCAATCAAGACTTTTATGAAGAGTTTGGAAGAATGATGGCAAATGAGTTTGAGAAGTCCATGATCGGAGAGTTGAGTTATTTCCTTGGTCTTCAAATCAAGCAATTGAAGAATGAAACTTTCATAAGCCAAAGCAAATTCATTAGGGACATTGCTATGGATGAAGGCCACCTTGAGCGACTATGGCATCAAATTCAAAAATGTGCCATTATTTTGTGATAATGAAAGCGCCGTGAAGATTGCCACTAACCCGGTACAACACTCAAGAACAAAGCATATTGATGTGAGGCATCACTTCATTAGAGATCATCAAGCCAAAGGTGATATTCAAGTTGAGAGTGTGGGCACCGATGATCAACTCGCCGACATTCTCACCAAGCCACTTGATGAGGCAAGATTCTACAAATTGAAGAATGAATTGAGCATCTTTGATTTCTCCAACATGAGTTGAGCTAACACCCCACTATATGACTTGCCTCTACTCCGACAAAGCAAAGGTATCATTGTTTGGAATGTCACTCATGATAATAGGACTTGTTCACAGCATGTAGACATACTCTCTTCTAAATTAGGCTCATTCATGTCAAACCCAAAATACTTTGAGATCATATGCCACTACTATTGCTTCTATGACTTGTTTGATCTAGTAGTGACATGTGACTAGTTTGTGGGCTTGTGAACCTAGTATTTAACTAGAATATGAGCACTATGTTATATAACCCAACTTTATCAAGATAACCCCTAGTGGCGTGAAGAAGCTTGCCAAAGGACAAACCGTGCTATATATTTGTGCAAGTAATCTAGCTAAATACTTAAAAGAAGGAAGATAATGGAAACAATCTAACAAATAGTTCCCTCCATTGATTTCAAATCATGTCCTACCCCTACTACCCTTTTGTGGTCATTGATGACAAAGGGGGAGAGAATGGCACAAAGATATTATGGAGAGAGAGAATGGAACAAAGACATGAGGGATTGGTCAAAGTATGGAGGTTGAGTGATGAACCATCATTAGGCCGATGATGGGAGAGCTATAGGCCAAGTGAAAGGGATCAAAAAATTTTAAAATTTGGATCTCACATTTAGGGGGAGCAAGCTCACAAGCATGTTTGCAAGTATTTGATTGTGCATATTCATATGTTTGTTGCATTGCATTTGTACTTAAATTCAATATACTTACTTGCTTGGTGTATACTTGTCCTAAAATTGTGTGGTGAATTGAAATACTAGCTTGCATAGGAAGTGGTAGCTAGATCCCAGCATTTATCCAAGTGATACTAGTATCTTGTTTCTAATGTTGATCTCATGAGGTATTGTAACAACCCTAAAAATCCACACAATCTAAAAATCCCAACCAATTAAAATTTTTCATTTATTTATTGTGAAAACCCATTTTTCTTGTGCAAGCATATAGGTTTCATTATGAAATGGGTAAATAAAGGAGTGTAGTTTGCATTTTAATTCCATTCACATAGAATAATAACTTATGCATTACATTTGGGATTTATTGCAATTTATATTTGTATTTACTCAATATTTAAAATGGGCAATATATGTATATATACACTAAACTGAAAATAAAAAAAAGAGAAAGAGAGTTCGGCCAGCAAGCCAGCCCGAGCCCGCCCGACCTTCCTCTCCTCATCTCACCGCGCGCGGCCCACGTCGCGGCTCGGCAGCGCACGCGCGCGACCGGCACACACGCGCTCGCGCTCGCGCTCGCTGCCAACCCGGCCCCGCCTGTCAGCCACTCTCGCCTCCACTGTTCTTCTTCCTCACGAAGGCGACGCGCCAGCCGGGGGTGTCGCGCGAATGGCGTGACCCCGGTCCCACAGCCGACAGCATGGCAGAGCCCTGGACCCCGCTGTTCCCCTCCTGTCCCCTCCTTTCTTGGCCGCCAAGCGAACCCGCGCCATCAGGAGCCCTAGATCCACTCGAGCCACGGCCCTTCGATCGGCCGAGCGCAATCGAGACCGTTCGCCATTGGAGCTGGCCAAGCTCGCCTATAAATTGGAGCACCCCGAAGCCCTACCCTCATTTCCCCTCGCCGCTACCGCAGCACAGACCGGCACACCGCACCAAGCCGAGAGAGAGAGCGTAGGAGAAGGGCGGAGCAGAGGAGGAGAAGCTGCCGGAGCGCCGCCGCCGCGGAGCACGCCGGAGCCGGACACGGAGGAGAAGGCCGAGCTGCGGACGAGGAGCGGCACGGCACTGCGATCGCTCTGCACGGCTCCGACTCGCCACTGCACCGCCATCCTAGCTTCACCGACACCACGGTGAGCCATCGCACGCCATGTCCGAACCTTGCCCTGCTTTTTGCCATGGCGTTCCACCCTCGGAACGCGCCGGCACGAGCCTATACCGGCTCGGGAAGATCACCTGCACCATGCACTCACTCGACCAGCCAAAACCCCCGGACTACAAGCTTGCTAGACCGAGAACGCAGCACGACGCGTTCTCGGCGGAGTGCGCTCACCACCGACGCGTTCCGACGCCGAATCACCCGTTCCGAGCAATCCGTCTAGCAACCGTATAGGTTAGAGCGTCGTGGAGCACCGCCACGACCCCCATGAGCTAGCTACGCAGATCTAAGCGCTAGAGGAAGCCTGAATCGCCTTGGCCGCGTGCGCCGCGACCTTACCGGAGCGCCGCCGCGAGCCGTAGCCAAAAGAAGGTCATGCCGTGGCTAAGTTCGCCACCAGAGTGTTGTATGCCTCTCTGGCCTCACCAATTTGACAAGACCGCATTCGATTGAACCAATACTTGGTCGTAGCCGCGATGCCGCTTTCCGCCGTCGTCGGCGACACGCCGCCGCCACAACCGAGCACCTTGGAAAGCTCGGTAGCCAAAATTGGTAGTTGGTATACCATCGCCTTGGACCCTGGACGCGTATACATCTCCTAGAAGACCTCCTTAACCCCGCCGGAACCTCACCGTCGCGACGACATCGCCGCCGACAGGTTCCGCCTCGCCTAAATCCGTTCCGAGTACCCCCGAACGCCTCGCGCTGCGAAGAAAGGCCGCCGAGGTTCGCCAAGTCTGCCTCGGCACCGCCGCTAGATAGCCGAGCCCTGTCTTGCCGAAATATGGCCATCGCCGCCCTGTCACCGACCGCCACACCGGAGAGACACCGCCGCCTTGAACAGACGCCCTGGAACCCTGCTAGCACCGAATCTCCGATTCGCCCGAGCCTCCCCAGGAGAGCTCGGGAGAGCAGCCCCTTCGGCGCCCAAATTTACGATTCGCCCGAGCCTCCCCAGGAGAGCTCGGGAGAGCAGCCCCTTCGGCGCCCAAATCTCCGATTCGCCCGAGCCTCCCCAGGAGAGCTCGGGAGAGCAGCCCCCTCGGTACCCGAATTTCCGATTCGCCCGAGCCTCCCCAGGAGAGCTCGGGAGAGCAGCCCCTTCGGCGCCCAAAATTTCCGATTCGCCCGAGCCTCCGCGGGAGACCTCGGGAGAACGGCACCCTCGGGCGCACCAAATTTCCGATTCGCCCGAGCCTCCGCGAGAGACCTCGGGAGAACGGCACCCTCGGGCGCACCAAATGTCCGATTCGCCCGAGCCTCCGCGAGAGACCTCGGGAGAACGGCACCCTCGGGCGCACCAAATTTCCGATTCGCCCGAGCCTCCGCGGGAGACCTCGGGAGAACGGCACCCTCGGGCGCACCAAATCTCCGATTCGCCCGAGCCTCCCCGGGAGAGCTCGGGAGAGCGGCACCCTCGGCGCCCCGAATCTCCGATTCGCCCGAGCCCCGCCGAGCTAAACCGAGCTACACCGAGCTCCGCCGAGATACCCCCAACCACAGCCGAGCTACCCCCGACCACCGCCGAGCTCCGCCGAGATACCCCCAACACAGCCAAGCTACCACCGACCACCGCCGAGCCACGCCGAGCTACGCCAACTCCGGCAACTCTCTGGGAACCAGCATGGAACACCTGGTGGGCGACCCTCGGGTTTGTGTTCTGATGAGGCGACACACGCCGCACTACTGGACCCGCGCGCCACGTGGACCAATCCCGAGCTGCCCCTATTAACCAACCAGTTTTCCCATTTTCAGAAAATAGGATAATCTTCGGAAATTCATAACTTATTCATATGAAGTCCAAAAATTGCGCACCATATATCAAAATTCTCAGAAAAATGAGATCTACAATCTAAGACTGTGTTTGTGTGCATTTGGCTCTTTATTTTATTGGATTTTTCTGGAATACTCTATAGGAGTCGCTGACGCGACTATTTCGTGTTCGATTTCAGAGCCGGAGGAGGATCTGACTAAGGAAGACGACCACGATTACTTCCAAGAGCTAGGAGACGACTACGAAGGTGCCACGTCCCACCAAATCCTTAGATCCTATTACGCATTGCAAATGACATTGTTGCTATCGCTTTATGATTATGTATGGATTGGTTGCATGGTAGTATATTTGAATTCCCTGCCTTGATAAGACTTTACCCTGCTATCCGCTGTTAGGTTAGCTGCTGCTTAATTTACTGTTACCCTTCCACTACTTTCTACTTGCTTTATGCTATGTGGTGGAATTGGGACGGTGTATAACTAATTATAACCACTGGGAGAGAGTGCTGCGTGCGTCTTGGGTGCGTGGTAAGGGTTGATGTCGACCAAGTGGGATGTGAGACGAGCCCATGGGGCAAGTCGTGCCGGGGGTGCAACCTGGGCATCCCCAAGCGAGATACCTGTGGCGGGTAAAGTTGTTGAGGAGGTTCCGGGTGGGATAGCCTTGGTGGTTTGAAGCCCGTGGACGGAGGTGCTGTGATGGCACGGGGAGAGTATCCCCTAAGTGGAAGATGCCTGCTTGGTCAAACCTAGGATGGACTAGTTTCAGGTTCATGGGAATCCTTTTCTACTCACTCGCTTCTGATGGGCGGGAGACGGCTGGACTACTTGGTAGGACGGTGCCACTACTGCTAGGTTGAAAGGTGATAAGGGTGGGCGGAGACGGTCGATGGGTTCCCGTTCCGTCCTAGATGCACAGTACCACTGGATGGGCCCGGTACTGTGTCTCCCAGTCTCAGCATAACGGTGTAGGATCCGGAATATCCCAGGGCTGAGTGGTAGGGTGGCATCGACCTAGGCAAGCAAGCACCCGGAATTCTGCCTAGGTGTTTGCGCAACACCTATGATGGCTAATCTTGTGAGTAGTGAAACCTCTGCAGAGTGTATGGTTGATCGATCGATACATATGCCAACCTGTTGGCTATGGACCTTTCCTGTGAAGCTTCTACTAGTGTAGTGAGTGTTCTCTTCTCCCCCTGGATGACATTTTTCCGGCAGTGTACCCGTTGTGGTAGTGTGCCGCTGAGATAGGCCCGAGAGGGAGTTGGGCCTGTCGAATGAGAGTGAGGTGTGGGTATGTGAGGTGTGGTGATGGGAAAAGGGATGATGGTGTTAACTGGTGAAAAAACTTGACTAATTAAAACATTGATTACAGCTGCATAGGAAAACCTCAGCCTATAGGTCTGCTTGTATAGCCTTGCATCCACTTTCCACAAAGCAAATGCTGCATAGGTGGGCTCCGTGGCCAGTACAAATCGTACTGATAAATTTGCTGTCAGGTGACGAGAATGAGTACGACTTCGAGGGAGATGACGACGAGGAATAGGGTCACGTGCTACACTCAAGTTGGCCGTGAAGGATGAATCGCTTCCGCATCTTCTAAAGCTTCTCTGAATGTTGATTCCGCCAGTGTGGCGATGTAATAAATGTTTATGTAAGACTTAATTATCGTTGTATGGATCCTGGTGTCAACTGAGATATGGGTAATTTCATGGATTGTCCCAAGCAATCTGTTGAATTACAATTCGAGCCTGTGGATTTCCCTTCGTGGAAATCGAGGTCGTTTCAGTTGGTATCAGAGCCATACTTGACTGTAGGACGAGACCCATAGAAAATGGACGTTAGAATAGGAAACCAGACTCTCTTTCGGTTATATTACCGACCTTGCATTCACTTTTATGCAATGGCTTATCTAATACAAGGACCTGCTAAATCCGTTTCTTGAAAAATTTGCAGATGACCAGCCTTGGACCACCACTTCGTCCACTGCACGACGGCACTATTGAGATCCCGATCAAATGGCCATTGACCTTATGCACCAGTAGCTTATGGACCCTGCGTAGCCTTTAGACTAGTGATACCATGAGTTGTCCTGTCATTGGCTATCTGCGCATAGCACGATCTTCTTAGCAGCTAGGAACATCCTTTATATAATAATAACCATGTGATGAGTGATATTTGGATCTTATGCTTCTTATGGATCTCTATGCTTCTTTGGTTGAGTGTAGGATAGCGTGAAAAATGTTTTAATCCATTTAAATCGTTGAAAACATCTAACTCCTACTTAAACAATTACAAGATTATTACTGCACTGAGCACGTACCTAATAGCTTCAGATGTCGATGAGACGTTCCGCACGCCTGGAGAACCGCCAGCCCTCCCCCGCGCCTGCGCCAGGACGTGGGCGTGGTCGCAACCGTGGACGCCCAGCTGGCAGACGTGCTGGAGTTTACCTGGAAGAAGAGCTGCGCCGGGCAGAGGATGCACCGCCGGTGATCGATCCGCCACCACAAGGCGAGAACGTGCCTCCGCCACCGCCACCGCCGCCGCCACCGACATTGGCGGAAGTGATGGCTCAGCAGACCCAGCTGCTGAATGCCATAGCTACTGGGATGAACAGGCACCATGGGCCACCCCAGAATGACTTCCAAAGGAAACTGGAGGGTTTCCTGAAGCTGAGGCCACCTACCTTCGACGGGACCGACAGCGATCCTCTCGCTGCCGATGATTGGCTTAAGGAGATGGAGAAGAAGCTGGACCTGACCACTTGCTCCGACGAGGAGTGTGTTGGGATTGCTAGCCACCAGCTGACCGGTGCTGCACGGGCATGGTGGGACAACTACACCAGCGCTCACGAAGACCCAGCCCGCATTGACTGGGATGAGTTCACCGAGGTTTTCCGTGACCACCACATTCCTGAGGGAGTCATGGAGGCCAAGGAGAACGAGTTTCGCAACATCTCCCAGGGAGCTGATCGGATCCACGAGTACACCACCCGCTTCAACTGTTTGCTCCGCTACGCACCTGCGTCTTGCGTGAGTTCCGAGAAGGAAAAGATGTACTACTACAGGAAGGGACTTCAGACCAAGATCAGGTTGGCTCTGTCAGGGAACAAGAGCTACACTCTGCGTGAGCTGATTGACCGCTGTATTGAGATTGAGAAGGATCGCATGGAAGCACGACTGGAATTCGAGGCCCAGAACAAGGGAAAGAAGCGCCGCTCTGAGGGACCCGCTCGCACTGCTCCACCCCAGAGACAGCGAACGGGTGCACCTCCGTCTTTTCGAACTCGCCAGGGACCCTCTTCGGGAACGAGCCGTGGTGGTACCAACAGCAGCAACTATCACCGCCCCGCTCAGACCTACCCTGCGCCGACTCGAGCTGTGCAGAACACACCCGCCCCCGCTACCAACACGCCAAGGACAAGCAATTGGAAGGCTCCTGCGACAGCTACAGCAGGCAGTGCGCCCTTCACTTGCTTTGGATGCGGCAAGCCTGGACACCGTGTGGCTGTGTGCCCCGACCTCAACCGCGCACCAGCAGCTGCACTAGGGCACACCGAACCGGGGATCTGCTACCCGAGGAAGACTGAACCACATGACCGCTGAGGAAGCTGAAGCTGCACCTGATGCTGTGTACGGTACGTTCCTAGTTCAGGGTAACATGGCTACAGTTCTGTTCGATTCGGGAGCTACATGTTCATACATTTCATCTGCATATGCACGTAAGCATAACATACCTGTAACCCCGAGAGCAAACCCCATCCTAACTAGCTCGCCCTTAGGAACCTTCAGAAGCATTCACATATGTAGGGGAGTGATAATCACAATCGAGGGACTTGACTTTCGAGCTGACCTAACCCTATTACCCTCCAATAGCTTAGATGTCATCTTAGGCATGGACTGGCTAACCAAACACCGGGGAGTGATATCTTGTTCACCTAGATATGTTCAGGTAACCCACCCTTGGGGAACAGCTGTCCGATGTGTACCCCAAACCGAGAGAGTCCAAGCCCTCCTATGTGCCCTGGAGACTAAAGCAGATAGGACAGAGCTGACATACAGAGATGTGCCAGTAGTCTGTGAATTCAATGACGTATTTCCAGAGGAGTTGCCAGGAATGCCACCAGATAGAGATGTGGAGTTTGTTATAGAGCTGATGCCAGGGACTGCACCGATTGCCAAAAGACCCTACAGAATGTCGGCTGATGAGTTGAAGGAACTCAAGAAGCAGCTGGGAGAATTACTGGAGAAGGGTTTCATTAGGCCAAGTGCTTCGCCCTGGGGATCTCCCGTTTTGTTTGTCAAGAAGAAGGATGGCACGATGAGGATGTGCATTGACTACCGGAACCTGAATGCGGTTACAGTCAAGAATAAGTACCCATTGCCCCGCATTGATGATCTGTTAGATCAACTGAGCAATGCCAAGTACTTCTCAAAGATCGATCTCCGATCAGGGTATCATCAGATGAAGATCAGGGAAGAAGATATCCCGAAGACTGCATTTGTCACTTGCACAGTAGTCTCATTTGGACTCACTAATGCTCCGGCATACTTCATGAACATGATGAACAAGATCTTCATGAATGAGCTAGACAAGTTTGTGGTGGTATTCATTGATGATATATTGGTTTATTCAGCCACAAAAGAGGAACATGAACATCATCTGAGGACCGTATTGGAGAGGTTGTCTCGCAACCAGCTTTACGCCAAATTCTCCAAGTGTGAATTCTGGCTTGAGGAAGTTGCTTTCCTTGGACACGTACTGTCAGGAGAAGGAGTCGCAGTAGACCCAGCCAAAATTGAAAGCTGTGAAAGAGTGGGAACAACCCTGTAATGTGTCAGAAATCAGAAGCTTTTTGGGACTTGCAGGATACTATCGCAGATTTATTGAGAATTTCTCCAAGATTGCAAGACCCATGACCAACTTGCTGAAGAAAGAGAACAAGTTTATATGGACTCCTGAATGTGAGAAGAGTTTTCAGACCTTGAAGGAGAAGCTCACTACTACACCTGTACTAGCCCTGCCCGATATTCACAAGGATTTTGTTGTATATTGTGATGCCTCTCGGCAAGGTTTGGGCTGTGTACTAATGCAAGAAGGAAGAGTGATAGCTTATGCCTCAAGACAGTTAAAGGAGCATGAGCAGCGATACCCAACTCATGACCTAGAACTTGCAGCCGTGGTACATGCACTCAAGATTTGGAGACACTATCTGATAAGCAACAAGTGTGACATCTACACTGACCACAAGAGCCTGAAGTACTTCTTCACTCAGGAAGATTTGAATATGAGGCAGCGCAGATGGCTAGAACTCATCAAGGACTATGATCTTGAGATCCATTATCACCCAGGAAAGGCTAATGTTGTTGCTGATGCACTTAGCCGCAAAAGCTACTGCCATACCCTCATCACCAACTCTATGCCACCTGAGCTCAAGAGAGAGTTCGACGCATTCCAGCTCGAGGTAGTCTCCTATGGCATGCTAAATGAGCTTCGCGTCGAGTACAATCTCACCTCACGGATCCGTGAAGCGCAAAAGAACTGTCCTGAGATAGACTATATCCGTGGTTTGATGAAGCTGGGAAGAGGCCCCGAATACCGAGAAGATGAGCAGGGAACTGTATGGTACAAGGATAGAATCTGTGTACCGACGGATTCAGCGATACGAGAAGAGATTCTGTCAGAAGGGCATGACTCCAAATATTGCATTCACCCAGGGTCAGCCAAGATGTACCATGATCTAAGGAAACACTTCTGGTGGGAGAATATGAAGGCAGACATTGCAGGGCATGTAGCCCGATGTGACACTTGCAGCAGAATCAAGGCCGAACATCAACGACCAGCCGGCCTACTACAACCCCTCGCAATTCCAGAATGGAAATGGGAATGCATTTCGATGGATTTTATCGTTGGGTTACCCCGCACCGAGAAGAAACACGACTCGATTTGGGTGATAGTCGACCGTTTGACCAAAGTCGCTCACTTCATTCCCATCAGCATTGGCTACGATGCCGAACGGCTGGCGGATTTATACATAACCCACATTCTGAGACTACACGGGGCACCCACAAGCATAATATCTGATCGAGGCTCACAATTCACGTCTCGATTCTGGCAAGCCTTGCACAAATCCATCGGAACCAAGCTCGACTATAGCACCGCATACCACCCGCAAACGGATGGGCAAACAGAAAGAGTGAACCAGATTCTCGAGGACATGTTACGTGCTTGCGTATTGAGGTACAAGGAAGGATGGGAGAGCTGTCTACCCCACGCCGAGTTCTCATACAACAACAGCTATCAAACAAGCCTCAAGATGTCACCGTATGAAGCATTGTATGGGAGACCCTGTAGGACCCCACTAATGTGGTCAGAACCAGGTGAGAGGACATTCTTCGGTCCTGCTAAGATTGTGGAAGCAGAAGAAGGTGTTGCCCAAGTAAGAGAGAATTTGAGGATTGCACAGAGTAGGCAAAAGAGCTATGCAGATAGAAGACGTAGGAAGCTTGAGTTCGAGGTTGGGGATTATGTCTACCTCAAGGTATCTCCACTTCGTGGCACTGTCAGATTCCACGTAAAAGGGAAATTGGCACCAAGATATGTTGGGCCATACAAGATCTGCAAAAGGGTTGGAAAGCTTGCTTACAAGCTGGAACTACCGGAGGAATTATCTGGAGTACACCCCGTGTTCCATGTCTCGCAATTAAGGAAGTGTTTGAAGCTTCCCGAGGAGCAAGTTCCTACAGATGCATTAGACCTGCAAGACACACTTGAATACAAGGAACATCCGATCAAGATCTTGGCACGGGATACCAAAGAGACGCGAAACAAAACCATTCCGATGTGCAAGGTACAGTGGAGCAATCACACTGAAAGGGAAGCTACGTGGGAGAAAGAATCGGACTTGCGGATTATGTTTCCTTATCTCTTCGATGGGTACGTTAACTCTGAATCTCGAGGTCGAGATCCTAATGAGGGGGGAGGACTGTAACAACCCTAAAAATCCACACAATCTAAAAATCCCAACCAATTAAATTTTTTCATTTATTTATTGTGAAAACCCATTTTTCTTATGCAAGCATATAGGTTTCATTATGAAATGGGTAAATAAAGGAGTGTAGTTTGCATTTTAATTCCATTCACATAGAATAATAACTTATGCATTACATTTGGGATTTATTGCAATTTATATTTGTATTTACTCAATATTTAAAATGGGCAATATATGTATATATACACTAAACTGAAAATAAAAAAAAGAGAAAGAGAGTTCGGCCAGCAAGCCAGCCCGAGCCCGCCCGACCTTCCTCTCCTCATCTCACCGCGCGCGGCCCACGTCGCGGCTCGGCAGCGCACGCGCGCGACCGGCACACACGCGCTCGCGCTCGCGCTCGCTGCCAACCCGGCCCCGCCTGTCAGCCACTCTCGCCTCCACTGTTCTTCTTCCTCACGAAGGCGACGCGCCAGCCGGGGGTGTCGCGCGAATGGCGTGACCCCGGTCCCACAGCCGACAGCATGGCAGAGCCCTGGACCCCGCTGTTCCCCTCCTGTCCCCTCCTTTCTTGGCCGCCAAGCGAACCCGCGCCATCAGGAGCCCTAGATCCACTCGAGCCACGGCCCTTCGATCGGCCGAGCGCAATCGAGACCGTTCGCCATTGGAGCTGGCCAAGCTCGCCTATAAATTGGAGCACCCCGAAGCCCTACCCTCATTTCCCCTCGCCGCTACCGCAGCACAGACCGGCACACCGCACCAAGCCGAGAGAGAGAGCGTAGGAGAAGGGCGGAGCAGAGGAGGAGAAGCTGCCGGAGCGCCGCCGCCGCGGAGCACGCCGGAGCCGGACACGGAGGAGAAGGCCGAGCTGCGGACGAGGAGCGGCACGGCACTGCGATCGCTCTGCACGGCTCCGACTCGCCACTGCACCGCCATCCTAGCTTCACCGACACCACGGTGAGCCATCGCACGCCATGTCCGAACCTTGCCCTGCTTTTTGCCATGGCGTTCCACCCTCGGAACGCGCCGGCACGAGCCTATACCGGCTCGGGAAGATCACCTGCACCATGCACTCACTCGACCAGCCAAAACCCCCGGACTACAAGCTTGCTAGACCGAGAACGCAGCACGACGCGTTCTCGGCGGAGTGCGCTCACCACCGACGCGTTCCGACGCCGAATCACCCGTTCCGAGCAATCCGTCTAGCAACCGTATAGGTTAGAGCGTCGTGGAGCACCGCCACGACCCCCATGAGCTAGCTACGCAGATCTAAGCGCTAGAGGAAGCCTGAATCGCCTTGGCCGCGTGCGCCGCGACCTTACCGGAGCGCCGCCGCGAGCCGTAGCCAAAAGAAGGTCATGCCGTGGCTAAGTTCGCCACCAGAGTGTTGTATGCCTCTCTGGCCTCACCAATTTGACAAGACCGCATTCGATTGAACCAATACTTGGTCGTAGCCGCGATGCCGCTTTCCGCCGTCGTCGGCGACACGCCGCCGCCACAACCGAGCACCTTGGAAAGCTCGGTAGCCAAAATTGGTAGTTGGTATACCATCGCCTTGGACCCTGGACGCGTATACATCTCCTAGAAGACCTCCTTAACCCCGCCGGAACCTCACCGTCGCGACGACATCGCCGCCGACAGGTTCCGCCTCGCCTAAATCCGTTCCGAGTACCCCCGAACGCCTCGCGCTGCGAAGAAAGGCCGCCGAGGTTCGCCAAGTCTGCCTCGGCACCGCCGCTAGATAGCCGAGCCCTGTCTTGCCGAAATATGGCCATCGCCGCCCTGTCACCGACCGCCACACCGGAGAGACACCGCCGCCTTGAACAGACGCCCTGGAACCCTGCTAGCACCGAATCTCCGATTCGCCCGAGCCTCCCCAGGAGAGCTCGGGAGAGCAGCCCCTTCGGCGCCCAAATTTACGATTCGCCCGAGCCTCCCCAGGAGAGCTCGGGAGAGCAGCCCCTTCGGCGCCCAAATCTCCGATTCGCCCGAGCCTCCCCAGGAGAGCTCGGGAGAGCAGCCCCCTCGGTACCCGAATTTCCGATTCGCCCGAGCCTCCCCAGGAGAGCTCGGGAGAGCAGCCCCTTCGGCGCCCAAAATTTCCGATTCGCCCGAGCCTCCGCGGGAGACCTCGGGAGAACGGCACCCTCGGGCGCACCAAATTTCCGATTCGCCCGAGCCTCCGCGAGAGACCTCGGGAGAACGGCACCCTCGGGCGCACCAAATGTCCGATTCGCCCGAGCCTCCGCGAGAGACCTCGGGAGAACGGCACCCTCGGGCGCACCAAATTTCCGATTCGCCCGAGCCTCCGCGGGAGACCTCGGGAGAACGGCACCCTCGGGCGCACCAAATCTCCGATTCGCCCGAGCCTCCCCGGGAGAGCTCGGGAGAGCGGCACCCTCGGCGCCCCGAATCTCCGATTCGCCCGAGCCCCGCCGAGCTAAACCGAGCTACACCGAGCTCCGCCGAGATACCCCCAACCACAGCCGAGCTACCCCCGACCACCGCCGAGCTCCGCCGAGATACCCCCAACACAGCCAAGCTACCACCGACCACCGCCGAGCCACGCCGAGCTACGCCAACTCCGGCAACTCTCTGGGAACCAGCATGGAACACCTGGTGGGCGACCCTCGGGTTTGTGTTCTGATGAGGCGACACACGCCGCACTACTGGACCCGCGCGCCACGTGGACCAATCCCGAGCTGCCCCTATTAACCAACCAGTTTTCCCATTTTCAGAAAATAGGATAATCTTCGGAAATTCATAACTTATTCATATGAAGTCCAAAAATTGCGCACCATATATCAAAATTCTCAGAAAAATGAGATCTACAATCTAAGACTGTGTTTGTGTGCATTTGGCTCTTTATTTTATTGGATTTTTCTGGAATACTCTATAGGAGTCGCTGACGCGACTATTTCGTGTTCGATTTCAGAGCCGGAGGAGGATCTGACTAAGGAAGACGACCACGATTACTTCCAAGAGCTAGGAGACGACTACGAAGGTGCCACGTCCCACCAAATCCTTAGATCCTATTACGCATTGCAAATGACATTGTTGCTATCGCTTTATGATTATGTATGGATTGGTTGCATGGTAGTATATTTGAATTCCCTGCCTTGATAAGACTTTACCCTGCTATCCGCTGTTAGGTTAGCTGCTGCTTAATTTACTGTTACCCTTCCACTACTTTCTACTTGCTTTATGCTATGTGGTGGAATTGGGACGGTGTATAACTAATTATAACCACTGGGAGAGAGTGCTGCGTGCGTCTTGGGTGCGTGGTAAGGGTTGATGTCGACCAAGTGGGATGTGAGACGAGCCCATGGGGCAAGTCGTGCCGGGGGTGCAACCTGGGCATCCCCAAGCGAGATACCTGTGGCAGGGTAAAGTTGTTGAGGAGGTTCCGGGTGGGATAGCCTTGGTGGTTTGAAGCCCGTGGACGGAGGTGCTGTGATGGCACGGGGAGAGTATCCCCTAAGTGGAAGATGCCTGCTTGGTCAAACCTAGGATGGACTAGTTTCAGGTTCATGGGAATCCTTTTCTACTCACTCGCTTCTGATGGGCGGGAGACGGCTGGACTACTTGGTAGGACGGTGCCACTACTGCTAGGTTGAAAGGTGATAAGGGTGGGCGGAGACGGTCGATGGGTTCCCGTTCCGTCCTAGATGCACAGTACCACTGGATGGGCCCGGTACTGTGTCTCCCAGTCTCAGCATAACGGTGTAGGATCCGGAATATCCCAGGGCTGAGTGGTAGGGTGGCATCGACCTAGGCAAGCAAGCACCCGGAATTCTGCCTAGGTGTTTGCGCAACACCTATGATGGCTAATCTTGTGAGTAGTGAAACCTCTGCAGAGTGTATGGTTGATCGATCGATACATATGCCAACCTGTTGGCTATGGACCTTTCCTGTGAAGCTTCTACTAGTGTAGTGAGTGTTCTCTTCTCCCCCTGGATGACATTTTTCCGGCAGTGTACCCGTTGTGGTAGTGTGCCGCTGAGATAGGCCCGAGAGGGAGTTGGGCCTGTCGAATGAGAGTGAGGTGTGGGTATGTGAGGTGTGGTGATGGGAAAAGGGATGATGGTGTTAACTGGTGAAAAACCTTGACTAATTAAAACATTGATTACAGCTGCATAGGAAAACCTCAGCCTATAGGTCTGCTTGTATAGCCTTGCATCCACTTTCCACAAAGCAAATGCTGCATAGGTGGGCTCCATGGCCAGTACAAATCGTACTGATAAATTTGCTGTCAGGTGACGAGAATGAGTACGACTTCGAGGGAGATGACGACGAGGAATAGGGTCACGTGCTACACTCAAGTTGGCCGTGAAGGATGAATCGCTTCCGCATCTTCTAAAGCTTCTCTGAATGTTGATTCCGCCAGTGTGGCGATGTAATAAATGTTTATGTAAGACTTAATTATCGTTGTATGGATCCTGGTGTCAACTGAGATATGGGTAATTTCATGGATTGTCCCAAGCAATCTGTTGAATTACAATTCGAGCCTGTGGATTTCCCTTCGTGGAAATCGAGGTCGTTTCAGGTATACTAGCGTCTTTGGGTGTATGAAATTCATCAATTGGTATCTAGCTATCCATGGTGTTAAGGAAGGTTTATACATGCACTCCGATGGTATCGCGCTTTAAAGATCCAATTCTATAAACCTTAGCATCAGGTTGGTAGTAATATCTCTCCTAAACCTAAAATCCAATGCATATGTGTAAAGCCTTTCAAATCCAAACTCTTGGCACATATGTAGGGGGAGCTAATACTACCGAATTGAATTCATTGAATATCTTTGTAAGAGGTTGTCATCAATTACCAAAAAGGGGGAGATTGAAAGCTCTAGTTTGGTTTTGGTTAATTGATGACACCTAACATCTAACCTTGTGGTTAAGTCTTTGATTACAAGTAAGGTTAGAAGATCAAGTGTGGAAGCAAAGAAGGCATCTAAAGACTTGGAGTAAGCCCATCAAATGAGGATCTAAGGTTCCAACACTTGGTGATGTGAATTGAGCTCAAGGCAAAGGTATATCAATAGGGCTCTTTCTATTTTGGTGATCAAGACACTATAGAGAGTATGATCACATTTATGATAGATAGCCGTACTATAAAGAGGGGAGTAATTCCATAGTTAACACGGTTATCAAGTGCTGTTAGATGTTTGGATCATGCATTGCATTTAGATCTAGTGGCTAACTTAAAACCTTTGCAAAACAGTTTAAAAATGGCTGACACACTTCAAGAAATGGTTCATAATTAACATGTGCTAGCCAACATAAGCAAAGGACTTGACACGGGCTAATTCTAACTCAAAACAGAGCATCGGACGCTCTGTAACCCGAGCGTCGGACTAATACTCTCAGTCCGACGGCTGACTGCCCTGTGCGCGAGTAACGAGCGTCGGACTAGAGTTTTCCGAGCGTCGGACTATATGTCTCCAGCATCCGACGGTCGATCGTTCGGCAGTTCGACACGTGGCATCTGCAGAGGGCATCGAACGATCGCCGTTGGTCCGAGGCCGAGCGTCGGACCGATGTCTGACGATTTTTGGCGCTCGTGGACCTCTCTGGAAATGTCAGACTCCTCAGCGTTTTGGTCCGACGGCTTCTGCCGACGAGCGTCGGACTATTTCGCTCAGTCCTACGATCTGCAGTTCGTGGCGCCAACGGTTGATTTCAAACGAACGAGCTGACGTGGCATGCGTCGATTCGCCAAGAAAGAAAGCGTCGGACCGAAATCGTTAGTCCGACGCCCCATGCGCGAGCGTCCCACGCCTAGCGTCCGACGGTACGTAGAAAGTGAGTAACGGCTATGTTTGTGTGTGCATGTCTATTTAAGCCACTTAGCCGGTTCTAACTCACTCTCTTGGCTCCCTAACTCACTGATACACCTCTTGAGCATCTCCCTAACACTCTCACTCACATAGATTGCATAATTCTCATCCATTGTGAGCTAGAGAGTTGTTCCAAGTGCATTGTCTTGATCTTTGCATCCATTGGCACTTGTTGATCGTGTTTGCTGTGGAGTTCTCTCATTTCTCTTGGTGATTGTCATCACCTAGACGGCTTGGAGCAGCAAAGGAGCTTGGCGGAGTTGGAGACTGTCTCTGGCCACTCCCGGTGATCTTGTGAGGGGTTTGGTACCTTCCCCGGCGGAGTGCCAAAGGTAATCTTAGTGGATTGCTCGTGTCATTGAGTTATCTCTTCTCGTGGTAGGTTTTAGTGGTGCTCATTTGTTGTCAATTAGCCACCGAACCACCGAGTAGTGGTCGACACAACGAGGACGTAGCGTGCCGGCAAGCACAAGAACCTCGGGGTTAAATTGGTGTTCTCTTGTGTTGATCATTGGACTTCTTGTGACCATCACCTTCGTATGCATTGGTATTTATATTGGTGATTGGCGATCTACACTACTCGGCGGTATAACCATTCCTATCCTTCTCCTTACATTTGAGCACTTTACTTGTGTATTGGTTGCTTTTGTAATTTGCTTGTCCACCTAGGAGTAGAGTAGCTCAACCTAGACTAGCTTGTTGTGTTCTCCTAGAAATTCTAAGTAGAACGGTTAGGAGGCTTGCACCTTTGAGTAGGCTAGCGCATAATTCGCTTCGCCGTTTGTTGTTCTAACCACTTTGATCAAGTGTTGTTTGTAGATATTTAAATAGGCTATTCACCCCCCTCTAGCCTACTTGGACCTATCAAGTTCTTTGATTTCTAGGATTTAGTTCCGATCTACTTTTTGGTGAAGTACTAGCTGTGAAAAGGAGGTGCTCTAGGCTCTACACAACCCAGGGAACATCAGTAAATTACCTGATCTAATTTTCACTGGTTAAATTTTGAATTACATTGAAGTTGCTCTGTGAGGTCCAGTACTGCCGCTCTTGGAGCGGCAGTGCCGGGCAGCCCGGCAGTGCCGCTCTCCAGGCCGGCACTGTCGCGCTTGGTTCTGACCTCTGTTTGTGAAGAATTTTTACAGGCCTATTCAACCCCCCTTCTAGGCCAGTTAGTGATCCTACAAGTGGTATCAGAGCAACGTACCTCAAGTTTACGCTTAATCATGTGAGGTATGGCCCATGAAGGTGGAGCAGAGGCGAGTATAGCTCGTGATGCTTGTGTTCGTGTTGATGGTGATGACCTTCACACCACGAGCAGCAGCAGTGACAGCGTGTCGATGGCAAGTCAGTCCACACTGCCACCGGCTGGTATCTCCGAAGGAGAAAGAGCTAGAAGAAGAGAAGAAAGGAGATTGAAGAGAGAAGCAAAAGAAGCTAGAAGAGAAGAAAGAAGAAAAGAAAAGGAAGAGCTGAGAAGAAAAGAAGAAAAACTGAAAAGAAGAGAAGCTAGAAGGCTGAGAAGAGAAGAAAAGAAGAAAAGAGAAGAACAAGGCAAGAAAAAGTTGTCAAGTGATGATGACTCGAGTAGCACCGAAGAAGGAGATGATGATAGCACCTATCAACCTACCAAGAGTAGCAAGAACATGAAGGGCAGCGGCTACACCGACTATGGAGCCGTATCCTTTGATTATTCATCTTTGTCTAACATTGACACTAGACGTGTCATCAATGTGCTCGCGGGAAAGTTGCCTCATTTCGATGGGACAAACTTTACCAAGTGAAAGCACTTGATGAAAACTTATGTTGTAGGTCGTCATCCCGGGATTTGGGAGATTGTGCATCATGGTTTGGAGGCACCGGCTGATCCAAGGAAGCCCACACAAGGTGAGTTCCGCAACATTCATCTCAATGCCCAAGCTACTAGTGTTTTGCTTAGTGCTTTGGATGGAGATGAGTACAACAAGGTGATGAGTTTGGAGGTAGCCAAAGATATATGGGACACCTTGCACATGGCACATGAGGGTGTTGACAAGGTGAGAAGATCAAGATTGAGATATTGATGGCTAAACTCAACCGGTTTGCAATCCATAAAGGAGAAGAACCACAAGAGATGTTTGATAGGTTGATGGTCATAGTTGACAAGATTAGAGGCCTTGCTGGCACCGAGGTAAATGATCGCAAGGTTGTGAGGGTCATGTTGGAAGCTTTCACACCAAGAAATGAGACCCTTGTAACTTTGATTAGAGAGAAGAAGAGATTTGAACAATTCACTCATAGTGATGTTCTTGGAAGGCTCTTGACACATGACATACATAGAGAGGAAGCTCTTGAGAGGCAAAGGCTTGGGGAGCTGCAAACCAAGTTTGAAGACATGAAGATCAAGGATGTAGCACTCAAGGCAAGCAAGAAAAGTTTGCTGCCCGCAGCAAGCAAGCAATCCACATCAAGCAAACAAAAGGGCAGCCAATAAGGTGCAGCTTTTAACTCAAGGGCAGCCAAGAAAGTGAAGGAAGAAGTGCCAACAACTTCGTCATCTAGTGAAGAAGAGAGTGATAGTGAGCAGCAACAAGAGCAAATTGATGACTTTGCATTATTCATGAGAAGATTTCGCAAGGGAATCAAAAGTAATGGGTACAAGTTAGTGAAGAGAACCTTTCCAAACAAGAAAAAGAGAACATGCTATAATTGTGGCAGCACGAAGCACTATATAGCAGATTGTCCCCATGAGAAGAAGGACAAGAGACAAGACAAGAAATACCACAAAGAGGGCAGCAAGAGAATATACAATAGAGATATAGGAGAAGCTCAAATTGGACATGAATGGGACTCAACCGTGGACAGCTCAAGTGAAGAGGATAGAAAACTTGCAACCATTGCCATTCATGCACCATCCTCTACACCGAAGCTCTTCAACAATATGTCCGATGATGATGATGATGAGCACTCCACTCACCTTTGTCTCATGGAAAAGGGTGAGAAGGTACATAACAAATCCAAGTCCAAAACTCCCTCTCCTAGTGACATCTCTAGTAATGATACAAGTGATTGCTCTAGTGATGATGAATCTAGTGATGAAGAAATTGATAAACTAACTAAGAACTTGGATAACAAAACTAAAATGTTCATTGCTAGATTCGTGGAAGAACTAGATAGCACACAAGCTGAGCTAGAATCTAGAGAAAAGACTTTTATAAAACAAGGAGATCTTTATATTGCTAGCAAAGAAGCTCTTGCTTTGAAAAATAGTGAGGTGGACTCTTTGCAAGAGGCTTTGGCCAAAGAGCAAAAAGCTCATACTATCACTAAGAAGGTTAATGTTGACCTCAATCAAAGATACAATAGCTTGTTGAAAAAGCACAATGAACTTGAGGATCAACATAAGCTTCTTGCTGATAGTAACTCACTCCTCCTCGAAAGTAAATATGCATCTAGCTCTTTCAGTAGTCAAACATGTGAACAATGCACCAAACTTGATTTGAATGCATATGTTACTAACCTTGCAAACTTGGAAATTATGAAGAAAGAAGTAGCAAGGCTCAATGTCTTAGCTGCTGGTAAGTGCAAGAACGTGTAGGTGCAAAACAACAAAAGCAAGGTTAGAGAGCAACCGAAGGTGCAATACAAGGATGGAAGGTATCCTCACATCAAGAGTGGTTTAGGCCATGTTGCTGGGGGCAAGACCAATGGAAGATACATAAAAAATAGGAGTGAAATGTATCAGGTTTGAGAGGAAGGAACAGATTGGTACAAAGAGGCCTGCACAGACCGCGGCAGTGCCGCGCCCTAGGCCGGCAGTGCCGGGCCTAGAGTGGCAGTACCCCGCCCCAAGAAAGGAAAGGCCACCAATCTGAAGCCTGATCATTCCAAAGCACATGTCCAAAGGGTGCCCCAGTAGAAGCAGGTTTTCTAGAAGCCACAGGAATCTATATGGGTGACCAAAAATAAGTTTGTGCATCAACAAAAGCTAAATGTCACCCGTGAAAGTTTGGAATCTTGCTATGTGTTGAAGTGCAACAACTCTGGTAAAGTTGTTGCTAAGATTGTTGGTCAAAAAGCCAGCAAGCATGTAGGAAGGGCAATTTGGGTTCCTAAGATACTTGTGATTAACATGCAAGGCCCCAATGTTACTTGGGACCTAAATCAAGGAACTAAATTGTTTTGCAGGCATACTCCTCCGGTAGATCAAGTTAGGTGCTTGATAGCGGATGTACAAATCACATGACCGGAGAGAAGAGTATGTTCAGCTCATACTCCCCTATCAAGAACCCTAGTGAGAACATAGTCTTTCGAGACAACTCGAAAGGGGGAGTAATCGGTCTTGGTAAAATTGCTATAACTCATGAACATTCAATTACTAATGTTTTACATGTTGATTCGTTGAGTTACAACTTGTTGTCCGTATCACAATTATGTGAGATGGGCTACAATTGTTTCTTTACGGATAAGGGTGTGGAAGTCACTAGAAGGGAGGATTGCTCTATTGGTTTTACGGGTCGCTTGAAAGGGAAGCTTTACCTAGTTGACTTCAACAAAAGTAAAGCTAACCTTGAGACTTGTTTAGTGGCAAAATCTAGCATGGGCTGGTTATGGCATCGCCGGCTAACTCATGTTGGGATGAGGAACTTGGCCAAACTTTTAAAGGACAACCACATCCTTGGACTAACAAATGTTCACTTTGAGAAAGATAGGATATGCAGCGCATGCCAAGCCGGAAAGCAAGTAGGAGCACCACACCCCACCAAAGAGCATCATGACAACTACCAAGCCATTGGAGCTAATTCATATGGATCTCTTTGGACCGGTGGCCTACTTAAGCATCGGGGGTAACAAATATGGACTTGTTATTGTTGATGATTATTCCTGTTTCACTTGGGTATTTTTCTTGTATGATAAGGCGCAGGTATTAGAAAAGGTGAACACATTCATTAGAAGGGCGCAAAAGGAATTCGAGCTTCCCATCAAGAAAGTAAGAAGTGACAATGGGACCGAGTTCCGGAACTACCAAGTGGATAGCTTCCTTGATGGCGAGGGCATCAAGCATGAGTTTTCAGTTCCATACACCCCTCAACAAAATGGTGTAGTAGAGAGGAAGAATCGGACTTTCATTGACATGGCAAGAACAATGCTTGATGAGTACAAGACGCCGGATCTCTTTTGGAGTGATGCCGTCAACACCTCTTGCCATGCAATCAACCGTCTCTATCTACACAAGAAGCTGAAGAAAACTTCATATGAGCTGCTCACCGGTAACAAACCAAAGGTGTCTTACTTTAGAGTGTTTGGGTGCAAGTGTTTCATACTTAACAAAAGGCCCAAAATCTCTAAGTTTGCACCTAAAGTTGATGAGGGTTTCTTACTTTGTTATGGATCAAATGAGCATGCCTATTGTGTCTTCAATAAGACCACTAGTCGTGTTGAAGTAGCGGTAGATGTGACATTTGATGAATCTAACGGCTCTCAAGTAGAGCAAATTGATCAAAGTGTTGTAGGAAAGAAGGATCCACCTTGTGATGCAATCAAGCAAGTGGCAATTGGTGATATAAGACCACAAGAAGACAAGGCTACAGAGGTGGAAAAGCCTCAAGAAAAGGCCACTGCAGAGGCCACTACTCAAGGGGGCCCGGCAGTGCCGGCCTCTGGCCCGGCAGTGCCGTTCCCCCAGACAGCAGAGCCTTCAACTCCTGCAACAGCTGAGAGAATACCTCATCCAAGAGATGATCTAGCACCTGTTCTTGAAGTAGATGAAGACGATTGGGCAGAAGAAGAAGAAGAACAAGAATCAATCGATCATCCAAGGCTATGCCAAACTATTCAACGGGATCATCCCATTGACAACATCCTTGGGAGTCTTCGAAGGGGGTAACTACTCGTTCACATTTGGCAAATTTTTGTCAATTTTACTCTTTTGTCTCCTCTTTGGAACCTCTCAAAGTAGAAGAAGCACTTGGTGATCCGGATTAGGTGTTGGTATGCAAGAAGAGTTGAACAACTTCGAGAGAAACCTAAGTATGGACTCTAGTTGAAAGACCCAAAACCAACATCATTGGCACCAAGTGGGTTTTCAGAAATAAGCAAGATGAAGATGGAATGGTGACAAGGAACAAGACAAGATTGGTGGCTCAAGGATTCACTCAAGTAGAGGGCCTGAACTTTGAAGAAACATATGCACCGGCAACAAGACTAGAAGCAATTCGAATGCTTCTAGCCTATGCTGCCCATCACAACTTCAAGTTGTATCAAATGGATGTGAAGAGTGCATTTCTCAATAGCCTAATACAAGAGTTAGTATATGTGGAGCAGCCACCGGGTTTTGAAGATCCCAAGTTCCCGAACCATATCTACAAACTCCATAAGGCGCTCTATGGGCTTAAGCAAGCATCAAGAGCATGGTATGAATACCTTAAGGAATTCTTACATAAACAAGGCTTTAAAATAGCAAAGCTAATCCTACCCTTTTCACACACAAAGTTGGTAAAAATTTATTTGTGTGCCAAATATATGTCGATGACATAATATTTGGTAGTACTAACCATGTGTTTTGTGAGCAATTTAGTAGGACAATGACCAAAAGATTTCAGATGTCCATGATGGGTGAGCTCAAGTTCTTCCTCGGGTTTCAAGTCAAGCAATTGAAGGGAGGAACTTTCATAAGTCAAACCAAGTACACCCATGACATGCTCAAGAAGTTTGACATGGAGAATGTAAAGGCGATCAAAACTCTCATGCCAATCAATGGACATCTTGATCTTAATGAGGAAGGGAAAGCCGTGGACATCAAGGTATACCGCTCCATGATCGGCTGTTGTTGACATCCACTAACGTCGCCAAATATAACTATATAACTTTTAATGCAAGAGGCGAGATTAGAAGATTAATGGTAATTAATTAACTTGTCATTAGCAACTAGCCACTTTTCTATTACCAATATTCTTATGCAAGAACTAGGTTGTCATCCCTAATTAATAATGCTAAGAATAAATAAATGTTTTATATATTAAACTATGTGACTGGACAGAAATAAATATAAATAATATAAACTAAGATCAGTTCTGCAAGAGGATAGATAATTATACTGTTGTAGCATTTTACCTATGAAGAATCTACCAGGTTGTCGATTTATATTTATACCACTGGAAAGGACTAATGATAAACTATAATCTATTATATTGATAGAGATGGTATACAATGGATAAGTGACATTACTGATATCATATACTCTACTCATAACAGACAGAGGTCACAAGATAAATAAAGATAAAGGTGATAAGTATGATCAAGCATCATAAATAAAAGATAATTATCAGAGCAACTCTCTAGTCATAGTAATAGCTAGCCAATGGATAAACTAAGGAGCTAATATCAAACGTAATTCTATAACTACATCAATGAATAACTCTAATTAGTGCAATTACATCTAGCAATCATTGTTAGACTAATCCTATATCATAATCACATGCAAAGGGGCATCATCTAGGAAAGCTGTAAAACAGAGTCAGCACCAAACTTCGCGACTGTGCCCTGCTAGGCCTACATACGGGGGGTGGACTACACAGGACTCAATGCAGCTGTCACCTACGCGATCTACCACACGACCCGGCACATCAGAGTGCACTCGCAGATAAACAAAATACCTAGACACCACGTCTACATATTGTTCATTCATCTATCCATCGTACGCATGAATAAACGTTATACGAGCAATTGCATGAATTCAATAAGATCAAATCAACTAAACTAGACATATAACTAAAGTAGACAAAGACTATTGTAATCAAGAACATATGAACTATTAAGAACAATGTTTCCCTAATCATAATGAAGAATACAATAATAGAGAAAGAACTAAAATTATACCAAACTCCTGTGCTCCAGACAGATGCCGGGGCTCCAGATCCGACGAAGAACTAGAACTCCTCTACTCTACTCTCTAATCTAATTAGGCTAGAACTATGAACTAGGAGGCTCTTGATGAACTAGGAAGCTCTTGATGGCTTGAGGACTCGACGCCTTGGATGAATGATGGGTTGATTCCACCAGGGGGGTCTACCCCTTTAATTATTTATAGCCCGGTGGGATGCACGTGCGCCGTAGGATCAAACCGACTTAAACATAGGGCCCAGATGACTCCTCGGGATGGTTGTAGAAAACTCCAGAAGGCGGCGGGGTAAAAACCCTAGGGGGGCACCGGCCGGCCCCACCCTGACTCAGGTGTGTTTCGGACTCTTCTAGTGTTCTCGTGATGGTGTTTCCTTGGCCGTTAAGTTGCGTGGTAATCATGCTCTTTAGCCCTTCTTTTATGCTTTTCTGGAATAGCCCCTGGAAAATACAGAACATGCAAAACTCGTGGAAACTGTCAGTTAAAACCCTAGACTAGTGTGTATTCATATATCCTTTGGTGTCTAAAGTTCTAATAAAAGTTGACGTTATCCACCATCAACAATACCCCCAAGCTTACCTATTTGGCAGTCCCTTGGCAAACGAACTAAGACTAATTACTAATGTAATTAGATCAGGAGTTGGTACAATGTTTTCATACTTCCCAAGTACATATGCTGTAAACATAGATTCTCCTCCGGATTAGACAAAACTGCTCTAACCTTTAAGCTTACCCATTTAGCTTTAATTGTGGGGCTTTACAGCTCTTACCTTAGTCTTGAGTAATCGAAAGAAAGAACAATCAAGTCTTGTACTATGTAGCAGATTCTTCACAGTACCAATATCCCGGAGTTTTGTAAGTTTTCAAAATAAAACTCAGAGCTTTACTGCATGACACCCTCAAGTCTCTCAATCTATATGGTATTTGTGGATCCCACTTAAGGCATTAATGTTATGCCTTCCTATATCTAACGATTTATAGTGGAGCTCATAGGAGTGGCAATAACAAGGTTTTAAGCATACTCGCAATTCATATATTCTAAAGTCAAATAATGGATCCACAGAGAATCGAGGCATACAATCAAACCAAGATGTGCATGTGTATGGAATATGGTGGATAGGTGTATATGTGGTATTTAGTGGCTATTCCTAATTCTACGTTTGCTCTTGAAAATGATTCACTTTCCTTTGTAACTTGGAGGAACACATAGGCTATCTTTATTCTTTATTCTTTTTCTTTTCTCTCTTCTTTCTTTTTTGTTTTTTTCATTTGGGAGGCGGGCATTTAGTACCCATTGTTTTAATGCTGGGATACTTGTCCATCTTTTACTCTCTTTTTATATTTTTGCATAGCCACATGTATTCTTTTAACATAAATAACTGGAGAGATAATAATAAGAACTTAGAGCAATTATAAAAGGGCTGTCCTACGGGGTTTATATATTTTGGGTGTTTACTCCTAGTGTAGGAGAAAAAATATTTTCATGATGAACATTGGTGAAAGTGGAAATGGTTGTGATTACTCTCAGGATAGGAATAATGTATATGTGCTGAAGTGTGTACGTGAAATTGGTTTTAAAATCATGACAAGACTCTCATATGGTATTCAATAAAGGTTGACTAAACTCAATGTAAAGCAAGCAGCATGAATATGCAAAAGGTTTTCCTATCTAGATGAATCATATATAGCTGTTGGCACAAAATGTGGTTCTTGCGTCTCAACATACCAGCAAAGCCGGATATATATGATCTCATGAGCGTCGAAACTTCTAAGATCCAGCTAGTTTCAAAGCCCGGTCAGAGAGTGTCGATAACCCTCAGGCGTGCCAGTCAATTTGACCTGCAATTGATAAGAAAAAGATAATAATCAGTAATCACAGGGCGGAACTAACCGGTGTGTTCAGGTAGTTCCAACTATGTGGCTCTGAGAGCCGATTTAATCGAAAATCGACTAAAGAGTCGATTCCGGCATATATGCATGTTTTGTTATAGAAACAGATACTGAACTGATACATAATCGATTGATATGCATGGTCAAATAGAACAATCTATATTAAACAAATCTATGCAGATAGTTGTAACAGATTAAAACATAATCGATTGCCGTAAACAGGTCAAATCATTCAGTTCAGGTTGTCTAAGCGTCAAATGGCGGAAATCGGCTATTTAGCCAATTTGGCAGAATGCGATCGGTTAATTGGTTTTCTCGAAAAAAGCACAACCGTATCGGCTAATTAGCCGATTCGGGGTCCGTGAAGCCGAAAACTTGGCGGTGATTAGTTCCAAGTATAAATCTAGTACTAATACAGAGCTGGTCTAGAAGGCCTGCGGCTTTGCACCAGTTTAGATATATTCCCGAAAATAATCACAAGCAAATCTAGAAGGAATACAGAACTGGTCTAGAAGGCTGGCGGCTCTGTGTTCATTCAGATCGGCTCTTGTCAAGCATCCACAGCACGTACGAGCAAGATTACGATAATACTGGCCGAATCAAGCGATATCATAATAAAGCATGAACGAGACATAAATAACATTTTTCATGTGGATCTAAGGCCAATACTATGCAATCTTGATCGGACAGAAAGATGTTATATTAATAAATAAACAATAAATGACAAATAACATCTTGATAACTTAATGAATCTAACTAAGATGCTAAATTAGTTAGAGTCGATAACTAATCCATGCACATAATCAAGCTTAACCTAAGCCTTCGTCCACCGGATTACGTTAAACATAGATTAAGCAAGAAAATAAACATGAATCGATAACTAACCCTTATTTGATCTAAACCCACGTCCACCGGATGACGTTAAACTTATATCAAATAAGAATCAGCCCCGATCTACGATGCTCCCATGTCCACCGGATGACATTAAAGAAGCTTAGCGAGACATGACGGTACTTACAAGCAAGCCTGCGTCCACCGGATGACACCCAGCCCGATTGAAGAACTCGCCGAGATCTACGTTACTCCTACTCCTAAGTTTTGGCCGGAGCCGAAAGATGTGTTATATTGATGTGTGTTCATTACAATGTGCCATCCCCTTTATATTTATAGGGGTGCCTGGGCTTCGGCGGCGCAATACATAGAAAGTTGTACAAGCCAAATATATTTCTAACTAACTCGGCTATACGTGATCTCCAAGTCCAGCCCTATCACATCTTCTATTTTGCTTGTTATGGGCCGAACCACGTACCGACCTTGGTAATGTGTAGATATGCACGTGCTTGTGTATCTTGCATCTTCACCACGTCGTCATCTTCACATATATAAAGATATTTCCTTGTATAGCCCGACCAAACGAAACATCCGATCCCTCCTCTGGTCTTCCTTGCATATAGGCATATATATATAAAAGAGCAAAATGCAGCACAGGCCCCTCATCTTCGGCCGGTGTGTCATTTAGGTCCATCACCTTTGAAAGTGCAGTTTTAAGTGCCTAACCTTTGCTCTGTGTGTCATCTAGGTCCATTGTAACGTCCCGCCTCCACGAGGTCAGGCCCGCTTACATTTGGCAGCTTAACTAGGATATAGACTGCCCTCACAGACCAACACCAGTCTTTTCTGCGCACTTTGTGCTCACTCATGCGCACACGGGAAGAACTTCCCGGTCGGTCACCCATCGCTCCAGGGCCAAGCTCGCTTAACCTCGGAGTTCTTTGCAGATGGGTTTCCGAAAAAGAAGTTGCAACTTGTTGGTATGAGTATTCTATCAATCCTGTTAAGCCTTGGGCCGGGGTGTTACATCCACCACCTTTGAAAGTGCAGTTTTAGGTCCCTAACATTTGCATGCAGTTCACCGACAGTCCATTTCTACTGTAGCAATGACGTCATCTTTTTGTTTTCTCTAAATTTCTCCTTAAATTTGTGTAATAACTTAAAAAAGTCCCAAAACAAAAGTTGTTCCAAATTTTATGCTCTACAACTTTGATTTTTAAACCATTTTCAGATTCTATCTAGTTTTTGAAATTTTGAATTGGGGCTAAACTAGTGATTTGAATTGAGGTTTGCAATTCAAATTTTTATTTAACAACTTTAAAATCTCCAAATATAAAAGTTTCTCAAAATAATGAGATCTATAACTTTCATTTAAGACATATCATCAAATTCTTAATATTTTTTAAAATAGGGTTTGAATTTGAAACTTTACATTCAAATTTAGGGTTTTGCGCAAGATTTTGTTTAGGAAACTTCAAAATCTTTTAACACGAAAGTTGTTCCAATTAAAAATATATACCTTTTTTCTTTTAGGATCAACCCCAAATTCTAATTAGTTTTGGAATTAGGTGTTAACCCCCAAATCAAGTATTTAATAATCCTTAAAGTTTGAAATTCAAATCCTATTTTAAAAAATATTAAGAATTTAGTAATAAGTCTTAAATGAAAGTTGTAGATCTAATTATTTTGAGAAACTTTTATATTTAGAGATTTTGAAGTTGTTAAATAAAAATTTGAATTGCAAACCTCAATTCAAATCACCAGTTTAGCCCCAATTCAAAATTTCAAAAACTAGATAGAATCTGAAAATGGTTTAAAAATCAAAGTTGTAGAGCATAAAATTTGGAACAACTTTTATTTTGGGACATTTTCAAGTTATTACACAAATTTGGGAGAAATTTGGAGAAAACAAAAAGGTGACGTCACTGCTACAGTAGAAATGGACTGCCGGTGAACTGCATGCAAAGGTTAGGGACCTAAAACTACACTTTCAAAGGTGATGGACCTAGATGACACACAGAGCAAAGGTTATGGACCTAAAACTGCACTTTCAAAGGTGATGGACCTAAATGATACACCGGCCAAAGGTAAGGGGCCTGTGGTGCATTTTGCTCTATATAAAAATAGGCATCCGGTGGCCACCTATTTACGGAAGTCACATATGTGCCAAACAAAATATGCACCTTTCTTGACCTTCCAGCTTTCTTGCAAGCCACGATTATCCTAAGATATATGCCAAATATTATTTCTTGCCTCTTCTTGCACTTACGTGACATACCGGATAATCGGCCAATTATTTCCTCACTTCTTGACTTCAGCTTGCTTCCAAATATGCAACCAGACATGGCCAAAACAACATTTTCTCGGCCGGTGAAGAGCACCTGAACACCATGCATCTACAAATATATTGAGAAATATTTTTGAACCAAATTTTGGTGTAAACATAGGCCCCCTCGTTCGGAGTATGAATCTTCATGTTTCGAACTATTTTGGTCCGATCGCTTCAATCTTGTGCTGACCGAACTGGAACTCACATAACCATCAAGTCTTTTTCTTTCCCAGCTTCGGCCATCTCGAAAAATAATTAGAAGCTGCTACAACGCCGATTATATTTTCATAGTACCATGCATTCAACAAAACATTCTTCCTAGAATTGAATGAGTTGGCAATTACTCACCCCTTTTCCTCAATTCATGTGGTGCTTTAGCTTTTTCATGTCTTGGACGGTTGCAAGATAGAACGATTGTATAAAACCACTACTCTCTTGTTCTTTGATCATCTTTTCTTCCGGAGGTTTTAGGTTTTTATAAAGAAAAGCAAGCCCCTCAAATAATATTCTTAATCATCACATCATTTGCTAAGTCAAAAAATGGATCCAAGAAAATGCATTTCATACACTAAGATCAAGATGTGCAAGTGTGGGAAATTTTATTTTTTCATTTTTTTAAACTCTTTTTATATGACTCTGTTAACACCAAATTTTGGGCTGGGAGCCGATAGCCGATGTCAGAGGAAGATAGCCGATACCGGAGGAAGATAACCGATCTCGGAAGCAGATTCCGTCCAGCGGAAGGAAGGAAAATAGCCGATTGCATAGGTGAATCGGTTATCGGGCGAAGGCGACAGGAGGCCGTACAGCGTCGGTATTGGTGACATCATCCAGAGTCCGCGCCGTTAAGATGCGATCACGATCGGAGTCTGTTATGAAAGGGAAGGTGGGACTCCAAGTTACCTTAGATATAGGATAATTTGTTGGTTTCCTTATCTATTGATAAGTTGTAATTCGAATAGGACTCTAGCTACGCTCAGGATATAAATATAAGCCCTCAACCATTGTAAAACACACAACAACATCAATACAACACAACTTTCGGCTCCGGCCATCAAACCCTAGAGTCAGTCGAGTCCGGCGAGTTACTTCATCCAGGCTGGGTGTCATCCGGTGGACGCAGGCTTGCTTGTAAGTATCGTCAACCCCCTATTAAACTATATCTTTTTAGCGTCATCCGGTGGACGTGGAAGCATGGCGGACCAGGGTCCTTGCTAAGCTCTGTTTCTTTGGCGTCATCCGGTGGACGTGGGAAGCACAGTGAGTCAAGGATGATTCACGCTGGTTTACCCGATCAATCTGTGTTAACCGTCATCCGGTGGACGAGATGCAGATTAGGAGGGTTTTCACGCGCGGATTAGTTATCGATTCGTGTTTGTTTGCTTGATTAATCTATTAGTTAATGTCATCCGGTAGACAGGCTATAGATTGAGACAGTTTGTATGCATGGATTAGTTATCGGCTCTAGTTAAATTTGGCAGTTTAACTGGATTCATTAAGTTACCGATGTTGCTTGTGTTTATTGTTTATTATTTAAAGCAATCATAAATTTGCCCGTCTTGATCCATATGCGTCGGTTTATATCTAATAGATCTATATGTTCAACGAATTATGTTTGCCATTTGTTTTATATTGATAAGATAGAATGCTTTGTAGCAGCCGGTTGTATTTTGGATCTAGATTAGATACGGGTCGCACTCAAGTAATAAAATAAACATTGTCTAGATTCAAAGGTTAACGGATTTAAGTTGCAACTTCATCATGACTGCCTCGATCCGCTCGATCTCCACTGTTGCAAGATTGTGATTTAGATCTATTAGCCGGAGAGTTGAAACATTGTCTACTTTATAGGCTTGTATGTTGCCCGAATACACTAAGTCGGCTAAAGTAGCCGATTTCATCTTGTTTTACATTGAGACATCTTATGATCATGTTAGCTTGTTGTGACTACATCGTTTATAGCATATTTTCGTCTAATGCAGGCATATATCATTGAATTCATGTTTGAATCGGTTAACTTGAGTTATAATGCATGTTTCGTTACAATCGGTTCATAATATGACAGAATCGGCTTTCTAGTCGATCTCCCATTACATCGGCTCTTCGAGCCATACAGTTGGAACTACCTGGACACACCAGTTAGTTTCGCCCTGTGATTACTGATTACTATCTTTTTCCTTGTCAATTGTAGGTCAAATTGACTGGCACGCTTGGGTGTTACTGATACTCTCAGACTGGGTCCGAAGCTAGCTGGATCTGCGAGAGCTTTACTGCCTCAAGGGTCGTTTCCAGCTTCGCTGGTGTGTTGGGCTTAGGGAACCACTTTTTGCGCCAACACACTCTCTCCCTTTGCATTAATTAGAATATATGGGCTATCCCTCTCTGGCGGGTATCTTTGTACCCATTGTTTTCTCTCAGGCGGGCATCTTTCTACCCATTGTTTTTTCTCTTTTTTTTGACATTTTGTACCCCTTTTAAACATAATATATATTTTTTTATAGCCCATGTCTTCCTCTTTAGCGAAGGAAAACTTCAACGATGGAGTTTCAAATTTATTCGGTGAATGAATGGCATACTTTTGCGTAATCCTCAGTGTAAGAGTTAGCATATTTATACGTGGAGTGTACGTGGATCTTGACCATGAGTGCATAAAAAACATTTCTACTCAGGTCCCAGCAATTTGACAAAGCTTAATGTGATTATAAGCACATCATCGAGAAACTTTTAAATTTTAGTATATATTTTTTAAATGAAATCTCCGGCTGTCAAGTTTCTCGCATAACAAAATTATAGCAAATTCTATTGTATCATATCATATCTTGTAACAACTTAGACGAGAATCATGTATTTGCAAACCACTAAGTTTCAAGTTCTAGGATGAGAATCTTAGCAACAAACCCAAATCTTGAAGAATAATAAGTTATAAACTAGGTACCAGGAAAAACATAAGGCAGAGCAACCAATAATTATTTCAGTAAGAAGGAGCTAAGACATTCTTACTTTTAAATAAGGTCCTCCCCAAGCCAGCTCTAGATTCAAATAATCACATTGTTCTTCAGTATCATGTCTATCTGAGCTGCTTCCTCAAAATATGATATCTCTGCTTTAGCCGATTCGGAGCTGGCCCCCGAGTGTAATTGCAATCGGCCATCGTATCGCATACCAACATACACGCAACCTTGTCTTGTACATCTGTACCCTTTCTCATTGACCATCAACCAATATTAGTGTTGTTCTCGGATTTCTCTTACTATCGGCTGTCGGTCATCTACATAAAGAGCCGATAACAAGTCAACACCTCGTGCTTGGAGAATAATTTTGCCTCCAGCAGCACATCCTGATAGGCCAACGATGTCTCTTTCGGTGAACGTTCCTGCAAAATTACTCCATTTAGCCGATCTAAATATGACTTGTACATCTATCACCTCTCTGCTTCATCGGCTGTTACATGCCTACAGTCATATCGGTTCTTGCAATCGGCCCCAGCGCCGCTCCTCCTGTTGGCTTCTAAACGCCGATATGATTTGTACAGGATATAGTTGTCAGCTGTGGTATAACATCTCTTTAACCGATCTTTGTATACTGCTGTGGCATTGTTGCAGAAAAATTGCTAGAAAACAGTTAGCCGATTTCGTCGGCTATTCTGCACACAATGATGGTTATCAACCCATCACAGCTGACGACTGCACCAGCAACGGAGTAGTTGATCACCAGTATGATGTAGTCGCTTCCAAAGCCCATGAGTAAGATATCGGAGTTCCATTCAATGTGATGCATCTAGATTCATCGGCTTTTACTGACATTTGGGCCTCCTTTTATTCAACAATAACCTTTGAAGCACAGATAACCGATGCATTGATATCTGATATCCATTTTATAAGAGCGCCCTGATAGACTCGAGCATCGACTATTATACCAAGGACTGACAACTGAACAGATCCCACATATCTTCATCCTCAGAGTGTATACAACTAGTCCCAGCCTGTTCTTCAGCCCAAGATAACAGTCAGTCTGCGGGCTACCACAAAATTTCTTTTTGGGCCGATTAAATTGAACTTCTATTTTTGCTGATTGGGAACCGGCCCCCTGAACCTACTATAATCGGCCCCCGAGTCAATAAGCATGATTACCGGCTTCGATATTTTTGGTGAATCGGCTGTTCGATAACCGATCGAAACAAACAACGAAGATCCAGGCCCTCGAAAATCATAACGAGCATTTATCTTTCATGATTTCAATGCCGGTAGCAATAATAAGAATACTCCAGTGCCCAGTAGTTGATTATTTTACTCCATTAGCCTATTTTTCCATCTCTTTCATAACTGATCGGCTGTTACCCACTTGTCTGATTGACTATCGCTCATTACATTGTATATGTGCCCATACTGGCAACCTCCGATGAACAAAAAATGCGATCAGCTTCAAAGCCGATGCATGATTGCTAGCTTCTTTTTCGAATTCCTCTTTGGTCTGCCGCCTTGACGTGATGCCCCTGGATTTCCCTTTTGCTGGGATTAGCAGCTGATTCTACTTCAAGATAGCTGATCTCATCTGTGTGCTAGGATCGATCTGTCGGATTTCTCTTAACAGAATGCACAGCCAACTCCGACATGAATCCTTTCACGAGCCAAATTTTCAGATTGATAGATGAATCCCAATCAACAGTCTCTGGCAGCCGTCATGGGAAGAGAATATCCGTGTTGGCACGATCAGCCTGTGCGGCGGTGACAAGAATAATTAGAGCCAATATCTTTGTTGATCGGCTATCATCTTCATTAGCTCGACTTTTTCGCCGTGAATTTGAATACGGGGTATGCAACATTTATTGCCCAAAACTGTTTAGCCGATGACGAGGTAATCCAAAAAGGAACATCTAAGCTCATCGGCTATTTACTCCTTACAACGTCCATGTCACGCAACTTTCTTCTCGTATGGAGGAACCAAATAACCTAGTGGCCTCATCGGTTAGAGAAATCCAAACAGAGTTGTTGCTGTCTTTCAGATTTCTGATCTATCGCGATCGCCAGCCCCGAGTAGTGGTGGTGAGCAGCGAGCTGATGATGGTCGTGAGATTTCGCAATAAGAGATGCCAGACAGCATGCGTCAATCTCTCTTGATAGTACTCGGATATATATACCAAAACTGCTCTTCATCTCCTCAATTATATATGCCGATCAATTAATCAATTACTAATTATAATTCTCTAAAAACCTTAAAAGCATCGGCCTTTACTTCCTGATGAAGAAGTTGAAATCCATAGCTTCACACTTCAGCCTAACTGTTAACCTCCTATTTTAATCATAGCAATCGTTTCAGCAACAAAGCTGCTTTCCGACGCCGCCTTGCAGCCAAATCTCGTGACAAACTTATGCATGTCAGGCTCTGTAAATGCAATCGGCTGTGGGCCGATCTCTGTGTATCTGCCACTGCATCTTCTGGTCGAGGTAGGATGAGTACTACCGATCCTCTGATCACACGGAAAATGCCTGTACTGACGCACATCTACTTTGGTGAACTCACTCGTAGCCTCTTAAATAATGACCGAATAAATGCCAACATTAGCTCCTTGTATTCGTGGCTTGTCAAGCATGACCATGTATATGTACAGGTTATTGTGCAATACTCGACTTTCACTCTGGTTCCTCTGTTTGACAGGGCTTTAAATAATCGGCTCAGTACATGAAGATCCAGGGCCAATTAAGATGGCCTACGCTTCCGCTTGTGGGAGATCTTTTTTCTTGCCTCCTCCTTGCATATTATCCGGCACATCAGCTGCCATCTCTTCTATCTGGACGTGATTAAGTTATGGAGAAGCAAGGTGCAGATCATATATCCAGCCAAGCCCCTTGTTTCCGTGCTCGAATAATAGCCAAGATTCAACATCAAAGTTTAATCGGCTTTCTTTGCTTCAGAATGTCAGACATGTCCCCTCTTTCACAAGGCACATGTCAACTTATGAGAGCCGATATAACCTTGTGCTACTGGCGCACTGATGAGTAAAATCGGCTGTTGGGCTGGTTGGCGAAATCGGCTATCTTTTAGCCGGCAAAATTAAACTCTTGCCGGTCTCTTTACTCAGATCAAATTTTCAAGCCCGTTGCTTTTCACTTCTATTGTCAGATTGAGCCTTGTAACCTCGAGCGTGCCGTAGATGATGAAGACGAGATTGGCATCGCTCGGTCGACAAGCCCAGCCCCCCTGATACGTCGGTGCTTGAGATGCCAAGTATGTTCATCTCAAGAATCTTCTTGGCGTTGGTCCCTGTGACTGGCTAAAAATAGTATGACACTCGTATATCTATGCTGACAACTGAGGGCAGTGCTATCTGGCTCTGTTATCTGCTTGATGCAAACTTCTCCCTCTGTTATCTGCTTGATGCTCTGTTTTTATATCCACGGCTGGTTGATCTGACGTGCTATTCCTCGTTCTTGATGCACCTGAGGGCAGTGCTATCTGGCTTATCGGCTGTTTGCTAGGCGTACGGAAGCTAGGATAGCCGGATCCATTCTGAATGCGATTCAGTCAATGTACGAGCCACGTTGACCTTCCGAATCCTGTAATAGCCTCTTGAATTTGCATAGCTTCTCTCTGTGTCGATGACCTTTTCAAATAGTAATCGATGAGATCAACCGATTTCTCTTCTTTTGACATTGGAGACGCCTGATTGGCTATTGCTTCCTTGCTGACTCTGGGAACATATTTTTTCAAATCCAAATAACTGGCAACAAATATCAATAATATTCAGTAGCCGATGACTTTGATCTGTTGGCATCGGCTCGTAGGCTAAGGTCACACGTCCAGATTTCTCCTTCAGCCAATGTAAACTTTTTCTTGTATAATTTGCACCGATCAATACTGTATCCATCAGCCATCAGGCTTGTTAATTTCTTCTATGCCTCTGATGTGACCTCAAGTGCTACTACATCAATAGGAGCCGATCGATTATCCTCATTGGCTATCTGCTTAATTCGCCTTCGATTGATTTTTTTTAGCACCATCCATGCATCACTTGGTCTTTGAGGAGCAGTCTGCTCATCCGGGATGATGGAACCTTAGAATGTATATCTAAAACTTTACTGTAGCTGACTCTCCTTCACATCACTCAATGGATATCAAATCTGAAAGCTTCACATCATCTTGTCGACGTCTTGCTTCATTGAAGCACGAATCGGCAGATGTATTTGAGTGAGGATATATTTGACTTCCGATCAAAGGCTTGTGGTCCTACCGGACGTGTCAAAAAGTGTGTTGGCACAAAATATGGTTCTTGCGTCTCAACACACCAGCGAAGCCGAATATGATCTCAAGAGTGTCGGAGCTTCCAAGATTCAGCTAGCTACAAACTTGGTCAGAGAGTGTCGATAACCCTCAGGCGTACCAGTCAATTTGACCTGCAATTGACAAGGAAAAGATAATAATCAGTAATCACAGGGCGAAACTAACCGGTGTGTCCAGGTAGTTCCAACTATGTGGCTCTGAGAGCCGATTTAATCGGAAATCGACTAAAGAGTCGATTCCGGCATATATGCATGTTTTGTTATAGAAACAGATACTGAACTTGATACATAATCGATTGATATGCGTGATCAAATAGAACAATCTATATTAAACAAATCTATGCAGATAGTTGTAACAGATTAAAACATAATCGATTGCCGTAAACAGGTCAAATCATTCAGTTCAGGTTGTCTAAACGTCATACAAGTGGAAATCGGCTATTTAGCCAATTTGGCAGAATGTGATCGGTTAATTGTTTTTCTCGAAAAAGCACAACCGTATCGGCTAATTAGCCGATTCGGGGTCCGTGAAGCAGAAAGCTTGGCGGTGAATTAGTTCCAAGTATAAATCTAGTACTAATACAGAGCTGGTCTAGAAGGCCTGCGGTTTTGCACCAGTTTAGATATATTCCCGAAAATAATCACAAGCAAATCTAAAAGGAATACAGAACTGGTCTAGAAGGCCAGCGGCTCTGTGTTCATTCAGATCGGCTCTTGTCAAGCATCCACAGCACGTACGAGCAAGATTACGATAATACTGGCCGAATCAAACGATATCATAATAAAGCATGAACGAGACATAAATAACATTTTTCATGTGGATCTAAGGCCAATACTATGCAATCTTGATCGGACAGAAAGATGTTATATTAATAAATAAACAATAAATGACAAATAACATCTTGATAACTTAATGAATCTAACTAAGATGACAAATTAGTTAGAGCCGATAACTAATCTATACACATAATCAAGCTTAACCTAAGGCTTTGTCCACCGGATGACGTTAAACATAGATTAAACAAGAAAATAAACATGAATCGATAACTAACTCTTATTTAATCTAAACCCACGTCCACCGGATGACGCTTAAACTTATATCAAATAAGAATTAGCCCCGATTTACGATGCTCCCATGTCCACCGGATGACATTAAAGAGACAAAACTTAGCGAGGTATGACGGTACTTATAAGTAAGCCTGTGTCCACCGGATGACACTCAGCCCGATTGAAGAACTCGCCGAGATCTACGTTACTCCTACTCCTAAGTTTTGGCCGGAGTCGAAAGATGTGTTGTATTGATGTGTATTCATTACAATGTGCCATCCCCTTTATATTTATATGGGTGCCTGGGCTTCGGCGGCGCAATACATAGAAAGTTGTACAAGCCAAATATATTTCTATCTAACTCGGCTATACGTGATCTCCAAGTCCAGCCCTATCACGTCTTCTATTTTGCTTGTTATGGGCCGAACCACGTACCGACCTTGGTAATGTGTAGATATGCACGTGCTTGTGTATCTTGCATATTCACCACGTCGTCATCTTCACATATATAAAGATACTTCCTTGTATAGGCCGACCAAACGAAACATCCGATCCCTCCTCTGGTCTTCATATATATATATATATATATATATATATATATATATATATATATATATATATATATATATATATATATATATAAATAGGCATCCGGTGGCCACCTATTTACGGAAGTCACATATGTGCCGAACAAAATATGCACCATTCTTGACCTTCCAGCTTTCTTGCAAGCCACGATTATCCTAAGATATATGCCAAATATTATTTCTTGCCTTTTCTTGCACTTACGTGACATACCGGATAATCGGCCAATTATTTCCTCTCTTCTTGAATTCAGCTTGCTTCCAAATATGCAACCAGACATGGCCAAAACAATATTTTCTCGGCCGGTGAAGAGCACCTGAACACCATGCATCTACAAATATATTGAGAAATATTTTTGAACCAAATTTTGGTGTAAACAATAGGTTTGGTAGGAATTCACATTTTGTCATATAAGAGCTCATCATGTAAATTTTAAGTTTTAAAAATAAATCTCCAGAACTTTATAATGCTAGAAATAAGATAAATAGTAGCTCAACTTTCATGAATCATATCAATCAATTACCTAGATTTAACTCAAACATATGCCTCCACAAGTTTCAGGTTCAGAGTAAATTCTTAAGTTAAAACAACAATATTTAAAACTCAAGAGAATTTAAGTTTGACAACGAGACATTGAAAAGTATTATGACAGAAGCAACTATTCATCATTTCCAAGATAAAATTTTAATGTTCATCATTTTTAATTTAGCTCTAGCCTAGACTGACTCTAAACAAACTCTAATATATAGATAGATATTTTATTTGGTTTTCAAATTTTATTTTACTAGCTAACTCACGCGAAACAAATGATATGGTAATAATGATAAATAAGATAGAAAACTTATACTTAGCTGGATTTTAGTTGGAGGATACCCTCCCCCAAGCTTGACATTTGACAGGGTCTTTGATGTTGCAAATTGAGTGATCCTTCTGAGCAGTGTATTGGCAGTGTAAGGACGTCGGGTTGACTAGCTCGTTGATCTTGTATTTTCCTATAAAACTCAATTGCCAATAGAAATACCGAATCTTATGGAGAGAGATTAGATTTAATACCATTTCATGGCAAGTGATTGATTTTATATTTCTAGCAGAAGTTTAAGCGTATCTCTAAGAGTGTGGACCTTCATGTGCCCACATATTTTTTGGTATTTTTGATTTTCCTATGATACTATGGTGAACTTGCATGTGTTCACATATTTTTTTGATATTTTTATAACTTTATAAAATAGACTCAATAATCGCATAGGTATAACTACCTTGATAATTAGGGGATGCTTCTCCCCCCAAGCTTGATGTCTGCAATACTTGGTGCTTGAATGATCTTCAAAGTGAGCTAGTTAGCAGCAATCCGAATGGGTGCCACTAATAGACTCTCTCCTTAGTCATAATATTATTCCTGCATAGTTACACTCCAACAAGAAAACCAAAATTCGAGGCTCGAATTATCAAGAGGTTAGCGGTCAGCCAATGAGTAGTTTGATTATTCTTTGAGTTGATTTTAAATAATAGGTTCTAGCAGGATTCTCTTTTTAGGATTTTCTAATTTTCTTATGCCGAAAAGTAAATATGTATGCATGCTATATATTTTATTTTTATGCCACCACGGAGAATATTTATTCTCATGGGGCTTAGAATTTTCATAATGCAAGAAAGTAAATATAGATTGTTATTATATTATTTTTATTTTTATGCCACCACAGTGAATATACCTACAGGGTTACCATAGGCTTATTCACATGGGGCTTTAATATTTATGATGCAATAAGTAAAGCGGTAAATGTTTTTGTTGGTTTTAATTTTAATATGTAAAAAATGATTGTACTAATAAATGTACTAAGCAAAATTACTAATGAATGCTAATTTAATTAGATAACTACCATTCTAACCTTATGGCTAGAGTACGGAATTTAAAGTCTACCGATAGGACTTAGATAGAGGAGAGTACTTACTCGGTGGGTTCATTGTCTGAGGTTACCTCATTCAATTCCTCATTTTGCGCGCGGTGGTGTAACAGGTGTTTCTTCTTTCTCCTTCCATCTCTTTTCTGTCTCTTCTGCTTCTCTCTTTTCTAGCTCCAGCTCTTCCTTGTATGCTTCTCTTGATTCTTCATAGCCATTCTTCTACTTGTGCCTGGATCTCTTCTTTCTCTGCCTTAGTAATCTGGTCCATCCTTTTAGCTTCCGCTTCCCACTCACTCCAGCGTGGTGCTTGTACGGCTTCTTCTTGCTCCTTGTAGCAGTCAACTTCACAATCTTGCCAGGGAACTCCTCCCATCCACAGTGAGGATGGGCAGCCTGACGGCGGGCTTGGCGTTTCCTTCTGTTGCGTTGCCTCCTGATTTGCTCATGGTTAAGTTGTGTTCTAAATTGACAGCGTACATTTCCGGTGGGTAGGTTGAAGTGGATCTGTCCAGACCTGATGTAGATGATAGCATTGGCGGTGTAGAGGAACAGTCTTCCCAAAAGAATAGGTGATTCATCGTCTCCCTGCGTGTCAAGAACTAGAAAATCTGTGGGTATATATTTATTCTGAATTCTTACCATTACATTCTTGACTACGCCTTCTGGAAATCTAAGTGATTGGTCCGCCATCTGCAACTGAATATATGTTGGGTATAATGGTAAATCATCAAATAATTCATCATACACCTTTTTGGACATTACGTTGACGCCTGATCCAGTGTCGCATATGGTGTCGGGAAAAGTGATGTTTCTGATTGTGTATTAAATAATTGGTACTCCTGGGTCACCTTTCTTTGTTGGAAATGGCTTTGGGAGCATATGATCATTCTCTGTGTTAATAGCATTGATTAGCTGAGCGGTTTATTCAGGTACATGCTGAGGCTTGCTCTTCCTCCATCTTCTATTGTTTTTCTTTCTGGGTGTTGGTTGTTGTTGTTCTTCTTCTTGTTGATAAAATTGCTTCGGGACTGCTGGATTCTTGAGGATGCGGTTCTTGAATGAGAATCTCTGCTTCTTGTCCTTAATGGAGAGGACAATCTTGGCGTGTTCCGCATAGATGATGGCTTTGGTTGTGCATAAGAATGGTCGTCCCAAGATAATGGGTGCCTTCTCATCTCCTCCAGTATCCATGATCACAAAGTCAATTGGGACATATAATTGCCCCACTCTGATAACAGCTTCTTCTAGCACTCCCTTGGGGTAGCAAATGGACTGATCTGCAAGCTGCAAATGCATATCTGTGTACAACAATAGATCACCTAAAATTTTCTCATAGATTACCTTAGACATTATGTTGACACTTGCGCCAAAATCGCAGATAGCTTTCGGAAAGTTGTGACATCCTATAGAGATAGGAATCACAGGTCTTCCAGGGTTTCCCATCTTTTCAGGTAGTGAGTGATCTATCCACTGTATATCTGCAGGCTCAATTTGGTATTGTGTTGCATTGTGAATATCAACAAGGTTAGCAGTTTCTAAATCCTCCTGGCTGGCCCAGAATCTTTCCTTTCTCAAATGGAGGGACAGCAACAGCTAACTGAGCTAATTGTGATTCTAACATTTTATTAAAGCTGTGCTGATTCTTTATAGCAGAAGCAAAGGTATCCATTCTAGTATTTATATTTTCTAAAGCTTTATCATTCGATGCTACCTTTCTAGACATTTGATCTAACAATTTAGATTGACTAGCAACTAAGTCTCTTAAAGGTAGAAGATTGTAATTATTGTAATTATTACCTTGGCTCTTACCTTGGTAATTACCTTGTCGAGATTGCTGATTCCATCCTGGGGTTGGCTGGTTTCATCCTTGGTTTTGCTGAGGATGATAGTAGGTGTTGTTGTTGATGTAAGTTCACATCCTCTTGCAATGTAGGGCAAGGTGACAGCTGAATACCCATAATCTCCATATTCTTCACAGGTCATGCGAGAATCATTGATATGCATGATTTCCTTCTTTTCTATGTCGAGTTTCTTCATAATGAGGTCTAGTTTGGCAGTGACCATATCAGTCTCCTTCAGATGATGGATGCCTCCTCCTCTCTTGCGAGGTTGAGTACGTTCTTCATTACAGCTTGAATTTGAGGTCATCTTCTCAACAAGTGCTTGAGCTTCTGGAAGCTTAAGTGACAGGAAAACTCCTCGAGCTGCAGCATCAATGGACTCACAGGTGCTTGAGATAAGCCCGTGGTAGAATGTCTGCAATAGTAGCAAATCCTCTATCCCATGATGAGGACAGTCTTCAATGTAATCTTGGAATCTCTCCCATACTTCAGTGAATGATTCGTCATGTTGCTGTTGAAAACTTAAGATTTTTCCACGCAGAGCATTTGTCTTGCCTGTAGGAAACAACTTTGCCAGGAAAGCAGTTGAGCATCAGTCCCATGTAGTGTTCTTGTCTTTGTTGGCATAGAACCATTGCTTGGCTTTCCCCAAAAGTGAAAATGGTAAAAGACGGAGTAAAATAGCATCTCTTGGTACTCCTCTAATCGTGAAGGTGCTGCAAATTTCTAAAAAGTGTTGTAAGTGTGCATTTGCATCTTCATGAGCTTTTCCATAAAACTGGCTAGCTTGAACCATGGTGATAAGAGCAGGCTTGAGCTCGAATCCATTCTGGCTTGAACCATGTTGACTGCTTTTCCATAAAACACAGGAGATAAATCTTCTCCTAAGTGTTCTTTTTCCAATATTGGAGCTGGCTCCCTTGATGAATGAGCTTGAGCAGCAATGGGTGTTTTTGATGGTAGCTTAAAATTGTCCCTTGCTTCTACAAACTTCTTTCTTCTCAGGAGTTTCTCTGGATCGTCAGTGAAATTATTTAGAAGAGAAAACCCATTCATTCATCACCCTGCATAAGATAAGTAAATGATAAAAACAGGAGTGTACCTGTTTGAGTTAGAGGTCAATCGGTAATGCAATCTTATCCATGATGTATACATATGCTATCAATATTTTCTAAGTTTAATGTGCCTTCCCCGGCAACGGCGCCAATGCTTGTTGACATCTACTAACGTCGCCAAATATAACTATATAACTTTTAATGCAAGAGGCGAGATTAGAAGATTAATGGTAATTAATTAACTTGTCATTAGCAACCAGCCACTTTTCTATTACCAATATTCTTATGCAAGAACTAAGTTGTCATCCCTAATTAATAATGCTAAGAATAAATAAAGGTTTTATATATTAATCTATGTGACTAGGTAGAAATAAATATAAATAATATAAACCAAGATCAGTTCTGCAAGCGAACAGTATACCATTGTAGCATTTTACCTAGGAGAATCTATCAGGTTGTCGATTTATATTTATACCACTGGGAAGGACTAATGATAAACTATAATCTATTATATTGATAGAGATGGTATACAATGGATAAGTGACATTACTGATATCATATACTCTACTCATAACAGGCAGAGGTCACAAGATAAATAAAGATAAAGGTGATAAGTATGATCAAGCATCATAAATAAAAGATAATCATCAGAGCAACTCTCTAGTCATAGTAATAACTAGCCAATGGATAAACTAAGGAACTAATATCAAAGGTAATTCTATAACTACATCAATGAATAACTCTAATTAGTGCAATTACATCTAGCAATCATTGTTAGACTAATCCTATATTATAATCACATGCAAAGGGGCATCATCAAGGAAAGGTGTGAAACAGAGTCAGCACCAAACTTCGCGACCGTGCCCTGCTAGGCCTACATACGGGGGGTGGACTACAGAGGACTCAACGCAGCTGTCATCTACGCGATCTACCACACGACCCGACACATCAGGGTGCATTCGCAGATAAACAAAATATCTAGACACTACGTCTACATATTGTTCATCATCTATCCATCGTACGCATGAATAAACTTTATACGAGCAATTGCATGAATTCAATACGATCAAACCAACTAAACTAGACATATAACTAAAGTAGACAAAGACTATTGTAATCAAGAACATATGAACTATTAAGAACAATGTTTCCCTAATCATAATGAAGAATACAATAATAGAGAAAGAACTAAAATTATACCGAACTCCGTGCTCCAGACAGATGCCGGGGCTCCAGATCCGACGAAGAACTAGAACTCCTCTACTCTACTCTCTAATCTAATTAGGCTAGAACTATGAACTAGGAGGCTCTTGATGAACTAGGAAGCTCTTGATGGCTTGAGGACTCGACGCCTTGGATGAATGATGGGTTGATTCCACCAGGGGGGTCTACCCCTTTAATTATTTATAGCCCGGGGGGATGCACGTGCGCCGTAGGATCAAACCGACTTAAACATAAGGCCCAGATGACTCCTCGGGATGGTTGTAGAAGACTCCAGAAGGTGGCGGGGTGGAAACCCTAGGGGGGCGCCGGCCGGCCCTACCCTGGCGCAGGCCAGCCCCTCCCTGTGGGATCTCGGGCCCCGGTGCCTCGGGTGTGTTCCGGACTCTTTTAGTGTTCTCGTGATGGTGTTTCCTTGGCCTGTTAAGTTGCGTGGTAATCATGCTTTTTAGCCCGTCTTTTATGCTTTTCTGGAATCGCCCCTGGAAAATACAGAACATGCAAAACTCGTGAAAACTGTCAGTTAAAACCCTAGACTAGTGTGTATTCATGTATCCTTTGGTGTCTAAAGTTCTAATAAAAGTTGACGTTATCCACCGTCAACAGCTCTCTACTCTATTTGTGTGCATCTAGGCACGGTATTATGCTTAGTGTGTGCATGTGTGCTAGATTTCAAGCTAACCCAAAAGAGTGTCATTTAATGGCCGTTAAAAGAATCTTGAGATATTTAGTACACACCCCAAACTTTGGCTTGTGGTATCTTAAGGGCTCTAAGTTCGATTTGCTTGGGTATTCGGATTCCGATTACGCTGGTTGCAAAGTAGATCGAAAAAGCACTTCGGGGACGTGTCAATTCCTTGGACGGTCCCTAGTGTCTTGGAGTTCTAAGAAACAAAATTGTGTAGCCCTTTCCACCGCCGAGGTGGAGTATGTTGCAGCCAGTGCATGTTGTGCGCAGCTACTTTGGATGAGGCAAACCCTTCGTGATTTCTGATGTCACTTTACTAAAATCCCATTATTGTGTGACAATGAAAGTGCCATAAAACTTGCAAACAATCCCGTAAGCCACTCAAGAATAAAGCACATTGACATCCTGACATCACTTCTTGAGAGACCATGAAACCAAAGGAGATATCGAAATACGCCATGTGAGCATCGAAAAGCAACTAGCCGATATCTTCACTAAGCCTCTCAACGAGTCAAGGTTTTGCGCTTTGCGTTGTGAACTAAATATCCTTTGATTCTAGAAACGTGGTTTGAAACCTAGCACATACCTGTTTGTTTAAGCTAGGTTGATTGAAAAGGATTTGAAAAGTTCAATTATGTCTTCCAAAACTAATTTGAATGTGTGTTTGTGCAATCTTGGTCACTGTTTTAATTCTTATTTATTCTGACCAAGTGATTGCACAAATTATATCCTGCAACCCTATCCTAGGTGTTGCCCAAGGTTGGTTCTGGTACTCTGCTGGAAGGCAGGGCGGCAGTGCCGCGCCTAGCCGCGGCGATGCCGCGCCCCGGCAGTGCCGGGCCTTTGCCCGACAGTGCCGCGCCTTGCCAGATTGGCGGTCCGTGGGCCACCTTGGTCAGAACGGTTGGGCTCTCTCCTCTCTATCCCGTGCCCATGCCCGTTTCTCCCTCTCTCTGCTCATTCTCTCGGCCCTCTCTCTCTCTTTTCTCCTAACCGAGAGAAAGCAGCGGCGCCCAAGCCCGGCACCGCCGCCCCTCCTCTGTGCTTCCTCCCTGGTGTGCTTGCTGCCGACCGTGTTGGGGGCCCTGATCCTCCTTCTTGCCGGTGTCCAGCACCTCCTAAACATAGCCCATTGCCTCTCTCCTTCCCTCTCTCAAGGTGAAGTTCAAACCCTAAGTCTAAATCCGTCCCGATCTATGAAATGTGTTGGTTTTTGTTGAAGAAAAGTGTTGGTTAGGATTGTTTGATGTGTAATGACTCGAATGTATGGGTTAAAAACTGTCGATCTGATGATTAAAGGGTTGGGAAAACTTGGAAGCAGTTTGGCCTCACTGCGCAGGCGCGGCAGTGCCGGGCCCTGTGCACTGAGCCTCTGCCTTCCAAATTTCATCCCAATCTTTGACTCCACAAATTGATTTTGTTCATCCCATTAGTTTGGTCATCACTCATCTCTTCCTATTTTTGACACAAATTTTTTACACATTTGCATAGATGGCGGATGAAGGAAGGCGTGAAGAAGGACCAAGGCTGGCTTTGATGCGGGGGCTGGGTCCACAACCCACGTCATCCGCGTACAAAGCAGCTAGCCCGTCGTGGAGGCAGGACAGATCGGCAGTCCCCCCGCGACGCTGAGCTGATTGAGCAGGCGGGCAGGACCATTCCAGATGGTGCTTGCCCCGACTCTCCCGATGATCTCACCATGTTTAATGGTGCCTACCTAGAGTGGGATCAGCATGATCACTTCGTGCGTGCTCCGGTTGAGAATCGGCAGCGGCGCAAGATCTCTTATGCAAATCAGTTTAGGGCTGTGCAGGGGTAGAGGCAGGTCAATCCTTATGCGAGGAGTAAGGATGTTGAGCTGGACTATAGGTTTTGGTCTACCTTTCAGTCGGATTTCTATGAGTCAGTTCTTTTTGCCTCTAAGAAGTCCAAGATTGTACCGATGAGATACGTTGATTGGGAGCACTTGGTTGGCAAGAATGACAGAGTGTGCAACCAAGTCATTGCTTTCTGCAAGAGTAGAGGGATATATGACTTGATGGGTTTCAGGTATGATTGGAACACCGAGATTCTTTATCAGTTCCTAGCTACCTATTACTTTGACAGAGAGGATGATGAGTTGCACTGGATGACTGACATTCACCATTACCGAGTGGATTACACTACCTTTGCTTGGATTCTCAGTTTTGGTGAGTGGGACAGGGATGCTTATGATCTCTATGATGAGAGGGCACTGATTGACGGTGAGTTGGCCCATCTATATGATGATCCCAGTCAGGCAGATGGTTTGTGAAGGGGCTGAAGAGTCGGTATTACATACTGAACAACCTATTTCGCCAGACTCTTCATCCCAAGATTGGCTCAGCTTCAAACCTATATGGGACAGCGAGGAATATGCTTGCTAGGATACAGCCAGGTAGTGAATCTTTCTCAGTGTCTCGCTTCATGTGGCGTGAGTTGATCATCACTTCTGAGGATGTTAGGAAGGCTCTACCTTATGCACCCTATCTGATGTTTATTATTGAGCGTGTGTCTGGCCATATATTCAAGAAGGATGTGTCTCATGAGCCATTCCGGGTTGACAAGACTCACCACTCAGGCGTTGGTGAGAGCAGGGCAGCCACTCGGTCTTCCAGCAGGAGGGCTGCCCCGTCCTCCGATATTCTTAGTACCTCCCGTTCTGGCTCCCGGCAGGCTCCTAGGAAGAAGAGTCATCTCTTCTGCATGCTTCAGAGGATCTTTGGGGCTTGCATGCATGCTTCTGACTCCGCATACAAGGCTCGCTTAGAAAACATGGAGATTCGTGAGCACTTGGGGCTGCGACAGATTGATCCTCCTACTCCACCTCCAGAGTTCAGTGAGATGTCTGGCTCAGACGTCGAGGACGTTGATTGGGACCAGCTAGCACGTGAGGCGGAGCAGGACCGTCCAGGCCCGTCGTCCCGCGGCGTTTGCTTCACCGCCACTACTCACCGCGCCGGACGTGCTGTTGTGGAGTCCAGCGAGGAGGAAGAAGAAGACGATGACGACGACCATGAGGAGTCTAGTGAGGATGATGACGAGTAGTTGTACTTCATTTTTCTCTCTTTTCTTCCTTTTTGGTGCTTGTTGCCAAAGGGGGAGAAGGGGATTAGAGAGGGGTACAACTATTTTTCATCATTTTTACTAAGTTTCAGCAATGTGCAGCTTGTGAGCATGTTGTGTATCTTTGAGAGCTGCGAGTTGTAGATTTGAGAGTGTTTCTCAAACTCTTTTGTTTGTAATAAGTACTCCTTTGCACTCTATGTTATTTGGTTGTGAATCTATATATTTTAATTGAGAACCATCCTGTGTTTGTGCATAAACTAGATTTATATTATATGTGATCTGTGTAGGTGATTTGCTTCCGCGCAGTTGCTATCTGCAAGCAGAGCGGCAGTGCCGCGCCGAGGCCCGGTAGTGCCACGCCAGCGGCAGTGCCAGCCCCTGAGCGGCAGTGCTGCTCTACCAGGCAACAGCAACTTTCTCTGATTTTCACACATGACATTCGCATCACGATTATATTCTTGACACTGTGTGTTGCACCCCACAGAGAGCATGGATGTAGGGGGAGACCCCATTTCACTCTAATGTGTGACACTTAGCCTTTTATGCTAAGATTGGAAATTCAAATTCCATTCACACATTCAGGGGGAGACTCTACATTCAAAATCTCATTTAAATCTTATTGTATATTATATTTTACCTCTCTAATCGAGTTGTCATCAATCACTAAAAAGGGGGAGATTGTAAGTGCAATCAAGCCCTAAAGTGGGTTTTGGTGATAATGACCACGCGATTAGAAGACTAATGAGATTTATCGAGATGATGGACAGGCAAAAGCATCAGGAGGATGTATTCTTATGCAGGTGGACCCCTAACGACTAAAGGATGCGGCATCCGGCTCAAAGGAGGTTTAATTTCATTTTTATTTCGAATTTGAGTATAGGAAAGCCGTACTATTAAGGGGGACACAAAAGACAGGTTTGAAAGTGTGACCAAGTGCAAATCTTTACACCAATCATCCTTATTTCCACTGTCAAAGCCAGCCACAAAATCTCAACTCATTCTGATCTGCTTTGACAGAGCGGCACTGCCAGCCCTGAGCCCGGCACTGCCGTGACTTAATCTGACTGTTAGACTCGAGGGGGCTTAATAGCCACCCTCCTGTCGCCCCTGATGGTTAGTTCTGCCATTTGCTCAGTCTCCAGACCAGAGAAGCTCTCGCTCTCTCCCTCACTCAACAAGCTCTCCACTCTCCCCATTTGAATCCAAGCTCAAATCTTGAAGAGTGTGAGCTATTTTTCAGCAAGAATCAGCTTCTTCTCACTGATCTTCATCTCCTCAAGCACTTGGTTCGCGTTCAAGTCAGTGGTTTGCATTTGTTACTCTTGGAGCTTGCTCCTAGCCGGCTAGAGCGTCGCTCGGTGAGCTTGCCAATCTTGTGGCAGCCCCGGGAGATTTGTAATCACCCTCACAAGTTAGTGAAATCACCCCTCTTTTCAAGAGTTAACTCTCTTGATTTGAGAACGAGGATTGGGCTTTGTGAACCCAAGCTTCCTTTGTGGAATCTCAACAACATGGAGTAGGCAAGCCTTTGTGGCGAGTTGAACCACGGGATAAATCTTGTATCACCTGTGTTGGTTCATTTACTCTCTACTTGTGGAGTTCTTTGATTTCTAGGGTTTAGTTCCGATCTACTTTTTGGTGAAGTGCTAGCTGTGAAAAGAAGGTGCTCTAGGCTCTACACAACCCAGGGAATATCAGTAAATTACCTGATCTAATTTTCACTGGTTAAATTTTGAATTACATTGAAGTTGCTCTGTGAGGTCCAGCACTGCCGCTCTTGAAGCAGCAGTGCCGGGCAGCCCGGCAGTGCCGCTCTCCAGGCCGGCACTGCCGCGCTTGGTTCTGACCTCTGTTTGCGAAGAATTTTTACAGGCCTATTCAACCCCCCCTTCTAGGCTAGTTAGTGATCCTACAAGCAGGGTTGCGCCTCCACCAATCCCGCGTCGGAGCTCCGGAGATGGGGCTGCTCCCGCTCGGCCAAGATGTGCTAGGGCTGGTGTCGGGGCTGGGGCAGGGGAGGGAGCTCACCGGCCATGGGAGAGGCACGGAAAGGAGCTCCCGTCGGCCACACGGACGCGCCTGTGCTGGATCTGGGGTCGCGCCCCGTGCCAGAGCTTGCCTGCGGCGACTCGCCGAGATATGGCCACACCCGCCTAGACAGGATGAGGCAGGGATGGCGCCGTGGAAGGGGCAGCGGAGCTCTGGCAAGCTATGAGCTACCGCGCCGGAGCAGGAGCAGAGCCTTTGAAAGGTCCTAAATGGCTAGAGGGGGGTGAATATCCTATAAAAATCTACAAACAACACTTTACAAGACGATTAGTAACAATAGCAAGCTTTGCAAAACACTAGCTCTAAACTATGCTATGCAAGCCACCTAGACAAGTATACTACACTATGATCACTAGTTCACACTCAAAGGCTATGTCACTACTATACACTACTCCTAAGTGAGCAACTAACTAACAAGCTACACACGAGAGTAAGTGCACAAAAGTAAAGAGAGAAGGTGATTTCAATACCCCCGGTGTAGAGAAGATATGAAGTACAATATAACCAATCAATCACATATAAGGGAAATCCTTGGTAGAGAGATGACATAAGATTTTTTACCGAGGTTCACTTGCTTGCCGGCAAGCTAGTCCTCGTTGTAGCGATACACCCACTTGGAGGTTCACGCGCTAATTGGCATCACACGCCCAACCCTTCTCAAGGGTGCCGCACAACCAACACAAGATGGGGATCCACCAAGCTACGAGCAATCCACTAAAGATGCCTTTCGCGATCTCCCGTGGGGATAGGCTCAAGAACCCCTCACAATACCTTGATCGGAGGCGGAGACAATCACCAACTCCCCTCAACGATCCTCGCAGCTCCAAGCTGTCTAGGAGTCAGCAAACTCCAAGAGTAATGAGAGAAACCGCTGCGAATCACCACTACCAAGTGCCTCTAGATGATCTCTATCAATGCAATGCACTTGATGCTCTCCAAACTCACCAAATGATGATCACAATCAAGTAGGATGAGTGAGAGTGGAGTGGGAAGGCTCACAAGTATGTTATGATGTTTAGGAGTGCCAAGAGATGCTCCCCAAACCGGCCAAGTTGCTATTTATAAGCCACACACAAAGAACTAGCCGTTTTCATTTCTCTGCGTACCGTCGGACTGTCCGACAGCCAGACTGTCGGACTATACCGCACGGTCCGACGCCCTAGATGAACGCCATGTGTCACTAGCCTTTTGAAGTCGAACGTTGGATCACAACGGCTATTTCCTCGCGCCAAAACGACCGTCGGACGGACGAACGTCGGACTAAATCAACCGGTCCGACGCTCTCAGCTGACCACCGTCGGACTCAGTCAGACGGAGCCGTCGGACTAACGAACGCGGCTGTCCGACACTTCCAGAGAGCTCCCCGAGCCCTGAAAACCGTCGGACGATAGTCCGACGCTCACCGTCGGACTAACGCCGAGAGTCCGACGCTCACCTGCTCTCCACGTGTCACCTCTTCGTCGCTCTGCACCGTCGGACGCTTCGGACAATAGTCCGACGCTCCGAAACTGAGCGTCCGACGCTCTCAGCAGTGTTAGCCGTCGGACTGAGGCTAATGGTCCGACGCTCCATGACAATACGGTCCGACGCTAGTTTTTCTATTGTAACGTTTCCGAAATTCGCCGAATCCTGCCTCGCAAGCTCGGCAGGAGGAAGAGAGGACCAAACCCTCTCTAACCCTCAAACTTCACCCTGTTTCTTAAGGCACTAACACTCCAAAGAATCTCACACATAAGAGCACGTGTGTTAGCCTTTTCAAAAGAGTTTTCCAAGGGTTTGTTAGTGTCACTAGCATCTATATGCAATGCAATGATCATGAACACCTAGTGGCACTTGATAACGGTATTTCATCAACGATTTCGCCCCTCTTGATAGTACGGCTATCTATCCTAAATGTGATCACTCCCTCTATGGAGTCTTGATCACCAAAAGCAAAAGAGCTCCTATGGATTATACCTTTGCCTTGAGCTCCTAGATTTTTCACCATCTTTTGATGAAGCTTGTGGACTTCTTTTGATGATGGACTTATACCATTTGCATGGATGCCGTCATTGCCCTTCACTTGTGACCTCCATCGACCCGGTCCTTTGCTCCATCTTGCCATTTGCTAATCAATTCTCATGAAACACTTAGAGCAATCGTTAGCAAACTAGGTTTCATCAATTACTAAAAACCAAACATGGGCTTTCAGCCTTGCGTCGGGCGTCCGCCAACAGACATAGGATAGGGGCGGCAGGGCACGGGCGACGGAGCTCGCGCCGCTGGTTGACCACAAGGAGGGAGGGGACGGATCTCGTCGCGCCGCTAGTGAGGTGTGAGCTCTGCCGCAACGGGAGAGGGAGTGACCCCGACTCCTTTTTGTGTATCGGGTGAGCACAGGATAAGGGGAAAAGCCCTTAGGGGTATTTTTTGTCTTTTGAACCATCTATCTTTTCTTTTCTGTTTTTTCGCCATTGAATATGAGCAGCACCAACGGTGTTACATAATAGGGGTAGACAGAGGTTTCATTTAAAAAAAAAACAAGGGTAAAAGCACAAAGTTAAAAAAACGAGGGTAAAATCACAATTGGAGCTCAAAATAAGGGTAGAATCACCATATTCCCTTTTTGAATTGGTGCCATTGTAATTCTTTAACTTTGGAAATTTATCATTACAATTCATGTATTTTAAAATCTGCCATTGCAATTCTTCCTCTATTTGATACTTGCCATTTTTTTTACGTATTTTGATTGGGCCCACTGTTAGACAGTACACGTGTACACATCTTTCATATAGACCAAAACATCCTTGTTTCTCTCCCCCTTCAGTCACTTACATGTGGGCCCCACACGTAAGAATCTTCTTCGACCTCCAGAAGTCCTCTCTCTCACTTGTACACAAGAGCAGACGTGGATTCCGACCGGCGGTGGTGCTCACCGGCACAGGAGCGGGAGCAACAGCGCCTCACAGGAGCGTGAACTGGTGAGCATCCTGGCCACTGCTCCCCTTGTCGCGGTGCTCGGGTGGATTCCGGCCGCAGTGCTCTGGCAGTGGGCAGGACAGTCGAGGGCGAGCCGGTGGAAGAAGGGAGTGAGATGGTGGCGGCACGGGGCTCGCAGTGCTTCGTTCATCGGTTCCATAGGCGGTTGTGGCATGACGGCGGCGCATGCAGTCTGTGGCAGCGCTATATCCAGCGCGAGTGCGTGTAGCCATGGCCTGCGGCCACCGCGCCTCGCCGCCTCCTGCTTGCTAACGTGGTCGCCCGTTGTAAGCGCTCGTGAGTCTGACGTCCCGCACTGACACCATGGGCCCATGGCCGCGCGCAGGCAAGCCGCTGGAGCACCGCGGCCAGAATCCACCGGAGCACCGCGCACAAGCGAGCCGCGGCCGGGTGCTCACTAGCTCCCATGCCCGCGGGGCGCTGTTGCTCCCGCGCCACTCCCCAGCACCGGTGAGCACCACCGCCGACAGCCCAGCCAGAATCCAGCTCTGCTTTTGCGTTCAAGTGAGAGAGTGGACCTCCGAAGGTTGAAGAAGAATCTTATTATGTAGGGTCCACACGTCAGTGATTGGAGCAACAGGGTTGTTTTGGTCCATACAAAATACATGTAACGTATACGGTCTGGCAGTGGGCCCAAGCACCCAAAATACGTAGAAAATGGCAAGTATCAAATAGAGGAAGAACTTCCGGCAAGTTTCCAAATACGTGAATTGTAATGACAAATTTCCAAAGTTGAAGAATTGCAATGGCAACAATCTAAAAAAAACCTTAGAATTTTTTTTAATGATCTTGCGTAGCAGGTTTTAGCCTTTAAGGGAGCTTGTGTACACTGCTGGCGCTGGGCGCGGCTTGTTTGGTTGACTGGCCAACCTCATCCCATACTCCAATAAGCACCTTAGAGTTTTTTTTTTGAATTTAAAGCACCTTAGAGTTACTAGTGAAAGGCGCGCGCCATTGCGCCCGTAGTTAGCAGGCAAATGGCTTGGCAAAAGCGCGCGTTCGATCTTGGTATGGTGATAGGATCAGGGAGAGGAAATAAAGATGGATACATATTACATAGATGGACTAGTAGGAAGGGCGCGCCTTTGCACGCGCGTGCAAGCGAGCATCCCTAGGTTGATTTGGGTAAAATCCACACACTGAATACAGTGGCACACACTTAGAATATATATATATATATATATATATATATATATATATATATATATATATATATATATATATAGGTATAGCATATGATTAATTTACAGATTCGAACTTTGGAAAAAATATCGATATCTAAGAATCCAAATGCTTAACAGACAAATCAAAGAGGGGGGAAAAGACAATTGTCCCGACGTCTAATAGCAGTATGTCCTCCATGCTCGGCGCCACTTTACTACGTCGTTCATGGTCGGGTGCCAATTTATTCCGATCACGTCCAGTCTTCATCACGATTTGAGGTAATGGAGCTAGGAATTCACTTGACCAAATTTATAAACCAGCAAAAACTAAAATAAACGTAGAACTTTGGAGGCCTGTAGCTAAAAAATTGTGTATTGATTGATACTAACTGAACAAATTCTTTCATTTCTTACTTATCTCCACACACTTTTGACCAATATCACTGTACATAGAAGAGTGATTAGAGGTGCCAAGAGCCCGGTCCAAAAATTGAACAGTTCAGACCGAAGCGTAATCATCAATTTTGTCCATGTAAGACAACAATGATACAGGTATCATATACGTACAAAAACGCTTTGCCTATGTCTTAATGAACTGTACTCTTGGAGCATAGACCCAAATTGGAAGCTTCAATATTTGAATACATTATTCCAGTCTGGTTAGGTAAAAATAGAAGAGCATCATTAGCAACCTAAATCATTTTGTAGAACTTAGCTGGTGATTGACTCAAAAGAATTCAAAGGAGAAAACACATCTAAAGAGCACCTTGGCAACATGTTTGAAAGCCAGTATATCGGTTTTTTACAATGGTAGGTCTCATGCAGTGGCGGACCCAGCAGGGTTTCAGGTAGTCCTGAGGATTACTCTAAATTTCAGCCCAAATTATTAGAACTAGTTTGATTTAAAAAATCTAAATTAAAAAGTCTAACATTCTTTAGTATTTTAGTTGCCAAACTATATCTCCTCTCGACTGGTGGTCGATTGCACTTGGTGTCCACTAAGTCTAGATTATATCTTAGATTATACACCATATTTATTGCAAAATATTTTTGCTAGGCTTACCCTTAGTTTAAATCCTGGGTCCGCCACTGGTCTCATGGAAGTATAAATAACCAGATTCAAATTTGATGGACGCACCAAAACAGAGCAAACTAAATAATAAAAATTTAACTGTAAAGCATATCTATTTGTAGCTTCAAAGTTCAAACCTTGAGGGTTAGTGATCGAAGTGATCCAGGTAATGATGATTCACCTCTTTAGCATTTGAACAGATATGGAGTTTCTGTGGAGTTTGACAGAAAAAAAGAACAATTATGTTAATTAATAGATCGTCATAACCGTAGTGCTCACAAGGCTGCACTTCACACGGTAATCAACCCTTTTAGAGTAATATAAAATGACCATAACACCTAACCATTTTGTACCACGAACGACAGTAAAAAAAATAAACATTAGACAAAGCATGAAGCCACTGACCAAGTCTTGGAGGCTCGAGTGCATAGCACTCACCAAAATATCATCTCCAGATGTTCCAGCCCTGCACGCATGAAGAAACATAAGCGACTGTACGCTAAACACACCAAAACCTCAGTTCCAGGTGTTTCAGACCTGCACGCATGAAGAAGCATAGCAACTGTAAGCTAACCATATGCCGACACATATCATAAATCTAAAAGAACAGAACGAACAAAGGGCAATGAAAAGGAAAGAACGGACCAATCTGCTTCCAAAGCAAAGGAAACGAACCAACTGGGAAAATGACAAATAGGAGAAAAAAAAGGCTCACGTGAGCATTCCTGGTGTCAGGTAACTGCACCAAAGCAACAGACTAACTCTGATTGACAGGAAGACACGGTCATGGATGTGCAAGTTCACTTTCAAATATATTTTCAAGGTATATACTGCATCCCTAATCACAACCTGCTGTCACAGGCATCCAACAGATATAGGTACATAGATGGTCAAACAATGATCTTCCTCAGAAGATAGAGCCCAAAAGAATAGGGCACTGCTCATGCTAAAAAACAGGTAAGTAAAAACGGAAAAAGCACGGCGTATACCAAAAGGCGGTGGTCAATAAGTCAATAAGACAATAGCACTGTGGTAAGAAGAAAGGCTGCATGTAACGGTTTTGCCTAAGGAGTACTGTAAACAGGAAACAACAGGTGCTAATAGATTTATTATTATAGAGCAGATGACACTTGAACAAAGTATCTAGAGGCATACATAATCCAAAAGCACAGGCATACACCAATCTGTCTGTGTCCCTAGAAGTACCCAGTGGAACCAACAGTTCACCAGGCTGTCGTACAAAGATATAGTGACCCCAGCAAAGATGAATCTGCACAGAGAGAGGCAGATGCTTGCAGTGAGCAATGAATTCACTAAGGAAATACCCAAAAATTGCTGGAGACCGATGCGTGAAGTGAGATCGCGACAAAAAAAGCCTAAAAAATAGGCAGTAACAAGAGATGGCTCAAGAGGCATACAACAAGAGGCTTCCGTTAACAGAGCATCCCTATGAGGCAAGGGAAGGCAGAAATAGTTAATAAATAATGAGCATATAAGCAAATAATAGGTTTCATTTATGTGGGGTTTTATAGAACCTGTAAGAGAAAGACCACGTAAATCTGAAATCTCAAGGTAAAAAGAGCTGAAGACCATCAATAGCAATAAAAGGCAGCCTAGCTGCATGCTATGCCAGTAAATAACAAAAATCCACCCCTCACAATATACAGCGATAAGCAAAAGTATAGATTAGTAAGCAAATCTAGTCATGACAACATGCAGGCAAGGACAGAGTAATGAATTAGTAAGTATGGATTACGAATTCCACTAAGCCTGTAACAGGAAGTCCATGGAAATCAGAAATGACTGGGTACCAATGGGCACAATACACAAGCTTTTACAATGAGCACGACAAACGCAGGCCATGTGGAAAGGGATGAGACGCAGTTAGAAGGATCAAACCGCCAAGGTTAATAAGAGCGACGTGTGGATGTTGTACACTATACAATGGCGAAGGCCTGCCCAAATGTAGGAGCTAATTAATACCTGATAGTCATCTGAGCGGACCTTGCAAAAAACCTTCCAATTTAATGATCTATTACCATTAAAACTTCATTATAAATGGAGAACCTGCTTATATCAATGAAATATGTCGAAGGGAACTGCATACCTTTAAGCTCCCAGTACTCGGACTGAAATTTGGACAGCTCAGATCGTTCTGCAATTATCTTTGCCTCCATGCTTCGTACCTTATCGTTCTGAGCAGAGATGCGATCCCCATATGCAACCCCAATAGTATAAGTCGCATCTTTGAAGGTATTGTAACCTGAAAAATGACTTTCTTTCAGTATATTAGATATGGTGAAACAGAAAGCGATATTACCATATACAGCAAAATAATGGGTTCCTGCTTTCAGTTCATTGACCTCACAAGGTTGAAAGGCATCCAATCTTTTAAAGAAAGCACTATTAGGATCCTTCACAGCAGCAGCCTTGTACTAATAAAAATGATAAGCTGGCTATAGACATGCATACCTGTAAAGCAAAGCTTAATCCACCATTATCCTGAAGCTTAAAATACAACAACTGAGAAATGAAGTGGCAACAAGCTTGTTTTGCTGCAAGGGCACAATATACCAAGTATTTGGTTTATTTAAGCACTGTACAATGCGACAAGCTGTACGACTAAAGAGAATCGGCTAATCATCTACCGACTACTGTAATTTAACAACAATGGAATTGAAATAATATTTTACATTAGAAAGGTAGACTTATTCCGTACATAAGAACAAAATGGGTTGTAATGAAAAAACACAGGTAAAAGAAGATGAAGCTTATTAGTTAAGTGGCACGATAAAGCTAGATGGTGAATTCTGCAACAAGAAAAGGAAAATGTTTTCCTCCATGCTTTTAAAGATCATCAGTGTATATCCCGAAATTACAGGAGAGTTTATTTTGATCAGAAGATATACAGGCAAAAAAAAATTCCATCACTTGCATTGAGCATTAGGGGAGTCTATTTTCATCACAAGATATACAGGCAAAAAAAAATATTTCCATCACTTGCATTGAGCATCAGGGCTAAAACAATAGTCAATCATGAACAGAGCATCGAAATTAGTAAAAACACTGAACAGCAACACAATCCGTATCGTGGGCCTTTGAAGAGCATCAGTCTATATCCCAAAACAACAGAGTTTATTTTCATCACAAGATATATAGGAAAAAATCCATCACTTGCACTGAGCATTAGGGGAATTTATTTTCATCACAAGATATATTGGGCCAAAAATATTTTCATCACTTGCAATGAGCATCAGGTCTAAAGCAATAGTTTGTCATGAACAGAGCATTGAAATCAGTAAAAAAATTGAGAAGCAACACAATTCGTGTCGTGGGCCTTTGAGATCATCAGTCTATATCCTAGAACAACAGAGGAGTTTATTTTCATCACAAGATATACAGGAAAAAAATCCATCACTTGCACTGAGCATCAGGGGAATTTATTTTCATCACAAGATATACTGGCCAAAAAATATTTCCATCACTTGTACTGAATATCAGAGGAGTTTATTTTCATCACAAGGTATACAGGAAAAAAAAATATTTCCATCATTTGCACTGAGCATCAGGGCCACCGGCGGGGTTGCTCGCGTAGGGGCACCGCCACGATGCAACCCTAGCCCAGAGGCGTCATTGCGCTACGCCACAACCATCTGCAGCGCGGGGGAAGCTACTGTGTGTGGACTGGGCGCAGCTCCACCACTTGAGAGAGAGAGAGAAGGGGGGGGGGGGGCAGCACAGCAGGCCAAAACCGACTCGAGGCCGCGTAGGCATCTCCGCAGGGTTCCCAGCCCCAGCAGCCACCGATGTGTAATGTCGGCGAGGCGGCACCGTACGGAGGGGCACCTGAAGCGACGGCCGCTCCGGAGAATCGACCGTGCACTGCCCACCATTCGATCCAGGGTTTGGATCCAGGGAGGAGAGGCCCAACTGCAGCCGCCGCTGCGGCGAGGTCTGATCATTGCCGCTGCTACGGCCGCATCGCGGCGTCGGTAGAAACGGGGACCAAAAGAGAGAAAGAAAGAGATGGGGAGGAAGAGCTGAGGCCGATGGAACTCACCAACGTGGGGAACGGAGAGGGGGGCTCCTAGAAACATGAAGAAACTTGTATTTAAATCTGTAACCAAAAAGTGAGGATAGACACCTAGGGTTTTATCAATGACAGGAGCACAATTCGTGTGCATATACATCGCCGTCCACAGCGAAGGTGACCAAGCCTCGGTGAGCACAGGGAGAGGGAGATCCGGCAATAAGAGGTAAGGAGAGAGATGGGGGGCAAACCATGGAGGGGACGGCACGAGGACCGCCAGAATCAGGTGACATCGGGGGCAGTTGCGGTCGCGGGCAGCATACAGGATCTCTCGCGCCGGGCCATGCCGGGAGGCGGCCACCGTCGAGGGCCGTCATCGCAGCTGCGCCGCACACCGGGGTCGGCGTAGCTCCAGCCAAGGGAAGCCGCATGCGACCGTCCCGTCCAACGCCGTGGTGGGACTGGGCGGGGGGGGGGGGGGGGGGGGGAGGGGAGCCCGATTGAGGCGAGGGAGAGCGGCCCGCGTTACGCCGGGCGCCGCGGCCATCGACCGTGCGACGCCGAGTCCAGATGTACGGCACGCAGAGACGACGAGGCTGAGGGATTGGGTGTTCTTTTTTTTTTTTTTTACTTTGACTGAAGAACGTGGGGAGAGCGACTCGAGGACGGGGCCGAGGCATTCACCATGAGGAAATCAGGAGAGCGAGTGGCCGACAGAAAATTCTGTAGACATGTACGGCAGCTCTCTCATCGCGGGAGGCAACATACAAATGTAGAGGAGAAATTCTATTTCTGTAGGTGCAATAACGTTCTCAACCTATGGCATAAGGTGATATATTATATATACTTGGCATGACGTACAATGTTTGACATTCCAACTACACATTAGGCTGCATGGTAGGCAGCAGCGGTGCCTTTCACATGAGTACACATAGTCTGCACACAGCGCCATGCCGATGATATTTTCAGCATCTCGCTCACGGTCTCAAAGCTCTGTCCATGGAGAATGAGGTGTCCATGCTGGATCACTCTGTCTGTTGATTTGTCTTTGTTAGTTTTATTTTGTCCGTAAAGTGCAAGATAAGGATGCACCATACGAATGTATGAGAAATTTATTTTTCAAAAAAAATGTATGAGAAATACCCGAGTACAGGTAGCGGCACATGCATTCTGTGTACTGACTGCATCTGGACAGGTAACTTGTGAAGCAGCAAAGGATATATTAACTAGGTGAATTCCCCGCGTATTGCTGCGGGTACATAGAGATAATATTTCTATTAGATTGGATAGAAAAATTATAGGGTTCAAATTCAACAATAGACTCATCTGTTACAATGATGGCAACAGTTTCTGGATTTGTGGAGGGCATATGTAGATTTTCAGTTTCTTTTGCATACATTTTCTTAGATGAATGTCCTTTTGCATGCTAGTGGAAATTCAATGATGGATGTATGGGTAGGAGTGGATGATGACGTAAGCGGATGATGCTAGTAGAAATTTAATGGTGGATGCTTGTGTAGGAGTGGATGATGACGTAAGCGGATGATGTGGCGCAAGGAAAAGCTAGAGAACTAGTCTAGTGAGCATGTTTTATAGGAGTTTAGGATTTGGAGCAAATCGAAATGCAGTGGCAGACAAGGAAAAACTTTTCTAAGGGGGATTTTTTTCTCAATCATACAAAAGATTTGTACGTTTTTGTATTAAGAGAAGAGTGTTTTAACATCAGGGTGGTTTTACATGATTTGAAATACGCCCGCACCCCAGACACGCTATGAGCTACTCGGCGGCCTGAACCCAGAGCTCCGCCCGATACTTGATAGCCACCTTGATCGCCTGCTTGTGTGGCTGCGCCACGAAAACAACGGGTGTTCCTTTCCTTCCATACTTCTCAAGCGATGAGCGCTAGCAGCGAGTCTGCTCCTTTGGCATATATGCTAGGCCATAGAGATCGCCAAGTCTGCATCCAAGCAACGATCGAACCTGATGGCTGCTCGATGACGTCCGCACCTAGAGCCGCCTAAAGAGGGATCTTCACCTTTGGAGGTTCACGAAGCAGAAATAGCCTTCATGGAAACTGCACTCTGTTGCTGAAATCTTGCGTCAGCACCTCAAAAGAGAGTCTGAGAAAATACAGGTTGCAAAGATTGAATTCAGGAGATGTTACTTACAAACAAAAGATGGTAAAGGCTAACTAATATCATCTAGCTAAGATCTAACAATCAGAAAATGGCAAAGGCTAACTAACATCATCTGCTAATATCTCCCAAAGCATAAACCTTTATTATTGCATAAACCATAATGCAAACAACAAATTTGGATAATGATCTAGGAAAAGCAGGAAGGCTATAATACCCGCAGCACCTTTTTAGTAAACTTATTCTAGACGGAACTTTTGTTGGATTTATGTGGGCTAGGCCCATATTATATTTAATAAATCACTAAACTTTATGATGTGTAATTTAATGGATGAATTATTTTATAATGTACGAGATTTTGACTGAACGTTGACTTAGCTTATATGGTTGGATATTGATGACTATATTGTGAAGTTGGAAAAAGGATACCGGTATGTCTCACGCGTACGCCGCCAACGGCTGGGCCGGGCTAGGCCGTGGATGTGACGTGGCGAGGCAGGCAGGCAAATGGATGGACTTCTCAATTTTTTGTCAATCATGTTGCTTGAATATGGGAGTTACTTCCATTATTTCTAATTAATAAAATGAATTGTCACTTCTCCACTATGGAAGGTGGCGTGAGGCTCACGGCTCCTGGCCTCCACGTGAGGCTCCGTGCCTTCTCAAGGTGACGTGAGGCTCCTCGAGGCTCCTGGCCTCTCAGTTTTTTGTTTGCTTTCCAATCCCCTTGGCCTTTCTTTCGCGGAGTATATATCCTATGCTCCTTCGCCAGTGTAATACTCTTGGTATTACAAGTTAATTAAAGTGCCATGTCATCATATTTAAATTTCTGTCATGCATCTGATTGTGCTTAGGATCCCTAGAGTGCTTTTATTTTGATTGGTTTTGGGTGTGCAATTAAGGCCCTAATAGAAATTCATAAATACATTCAAAAATGGAAAGTGTTTTTAAGTCCTAATTTGGTCCCAAAACCTAATTCAAAATCTATAAAGAATCTAAGGAAACAGTCTCAATGAAAGTTGTAGATATTTTAAAATGGATCAACTTTTATTTTTGGATATTTTGAAGTTATGTTATAGGAATTTAAATTAAATTCAAATTACTATGTTGGAATTTAAATTTAAAACTTCAATTTAAAAAATATTAAGAATCTGATCCAACTTCCTTAATAAGAGTTGTAGAGATCACTGATTGGAACAACTTTTATTTTGATCATTTTTCAAGTTGTTGAGAAAAATTAAAAGTAATTTCAAAATTTCATATTGAAATCCAAACCCTACTTTTACCCCCTTTTCTGTAATTTAAAAATTGGACCGAATTTGAATTTGGTGTCAATAGCAAAAATGATCTACATGAAATTCTCTACAACTTTGGTACTCATTGTTTCCTTTGAATCGGTCAGGATCGGGATCAATTCGAATCAACTAGCATTTGACCTAACACCTATTACTGTAGCTAGGGGGGGTCCCCTGTTCCTCTTCCCCGCCAGTACCGCGCGTGCCGCGGCCGGCGCCGGGCGTCGTCCGGCCTAGCCGGGCCCCGGGCTCCGGCGTGCGGCCGATGGGGGCCCCGGACCCGCTCGTCTCTATTCACTCCCCTCGGCCCATAAAGACGACGAGGTGCCCCATTTCATTCCCCTTCCATTCCTTCCACTCGGTCGCCGGTGAATGCTCGCGGTCGCCTGTAAAAATTCACCGTCCGTGTTCCATCTCCGTCCACTCCATCTTGCCAGCAGCGTCGCCACTCCATTGCGCACCTTCTGGACCGCTCGGGTGGGCTAGTCGTTGCCGGGGGCTCGTACCGCGCCGTCTCCTTCTTCCTCTGCTCCGGCGACAACGTCGCCGCGAGTAGCCGCAACATCACCAGCCTGCTGTGGTGAGCTCCCGTCCGCTCCACTTCGCGTTTTGTACTCACCGACCCACGCGTGACTTCCTGAGCACGTCACTTTCCTTTTTGGTGCACTAGGATCACCGGAACAGTCTTTGGTCGCCGGAGTCGAGCCGCCGCGGCCGTCGACGTCATCGAACTCGCCTTCCCGCACCACCTCTGCTTCAACCGACTCGCCTGCTAGCTTCGTGGTGAGCCGTTGTTCACCTCCGTTTGTTTCCCTTGGTCGTTACCGCGCTTCGGTGGCCGGAACAGGGCCGCCGTGCCACCACCGTCCGCCATGGTCGAGCTCCTGATCGTCGAAGGCGTCTAGGGCTAGGGCTAGGTACTCAGGGGTGTCGGTTATGGTTTAGGATAGGCGCCAGGTAGCTGGAGACCGCCGCTGGGGTTGCCGGCGGCGAGGTCGACGCCGTGCCAGTCGCGTGCGCGTGCGCGGGCACTCGGCCGGAGGTAGAAGAGGGGGCTGACAGCCCAACCCCACCTGTCAGCATCCCAGGGAGAATAGGAGCGTGCTGGTGCTCGCGCGGGCTATGCTGGGCCGACCAATGCCGAGCTGGGCCGAGTTGGGCTCATTTCGTTTTTTTCTTTTCCCGGGTGATTATGCATAGCTTTTCTATTTATATTTAAAATGAATAGTACTGCATTTTAATATTTTTATGTGAATTAATTTACTGCACCAAAAATTATGGAAATATTTGTGGATGCTCTCTGTGATGTGTAGAATTTAACAAAAATATGAAATATTGGATTTAAGTGGTTTCTGTATGAACTTTAAATCTGTAGTTTAATTAATAAATGCAACTTCAAGTAATTTTAATTAATTCTCTGTAAGTCCAAAAATCATGAAAATTTATTTGGTACTGTTTTTGGTCTAGACCTATCGGTGAAGTTTGGTGTCAAATGAAAATAGTTTAGATGTTTATTAATTAAATGTTTGATTAATTAGTTAATAAAAGGAATAGGAAATAAAGAAATATACGAATGGTGTGATTTTGGATTGCTTGTGATTCTAAGTCAAACACCATTATGACCTAGGGTATCTTAGGCTAGATATATCATGACTTGTATATTTAGAATAGTTGTGTACTAGTTTATATACTGTTGTTTATTGATTTTCAATTCTGCATTATTGCATCGCATTCATACCGTCATTATTGCATAGGTGTATTGACCGAGAACCCGGAGGTGAATTCTAAGGGTACTGCTGAGGAAGTTGGTCCGAAAATTGTGTAAGGCTTTGATATTTGTGGCACCGACCCAGACCCGGCTCTTTACGCTATCCAAGGCAAGCCCTGGTGTATTTGCCCCTCCTTGTTGATTTTAAAATATTTATCACTTGAGTTAAATTATTGCATTAGGTTAATAGGAGTTGAGTGATAACTAATTGATGCATTACCATCCTTGAACACTTGTCAATACCTGAAAACTTGATTTATTAAAAGTATTGAAAAATGCTTAGTCCTGCTAAATGGTTAGATTTGCAAAAATGCTATTTTCAACTGTGATGATACAAAGTAAATGAATCACTTTGTGGGACTGGTTATGTTCTTGTTGATTGGCAGTGTTTCTAGCTAGTTCATTGTCATCAACGGGGTTAGGTTTTTCCGTTTGGTTGACCATCTGTTTGGGTTAGAGTCCCAACGATCGTCACCATCAGAAAAAGGATGTGAAAACCGGGTGGTCAACAATGTACTTGGGTTAGAGTCCCAATGCATGGTGTCCAACGAAAAAATATTTAGGGACCATTCGTTGCCTGTTGACGGTGGATAACGTCAACTTTTATTAGAACTTTAGACACCAAAGGATACATGAATACACACTAGTCTAGGGTTTTAACTGACAGTTTTCACAAGTTTTGCATGTTCTGTATTTTTCAGGGGCTATTCCAGAAAAGCATAAAAGAAGGGCTAAAAAGCATGATTACCACGCAACTTAACGGCCAAGGAAACACCATCACGAGAACACCAGAAGAGTCCGGAACACACCTGAAGCACCGGGGCCCGAGATCCCACAGGGTAGGGCCGGCTGGCGTCCCCCTATGGTTTTCACCCCGCCGCCTTCTGGAGTCTTCTACAACCATCCCGAGGAGTCATCTGAGCCCTATGTTTAAGTCGGTTTGATCCTACGGCGCATGTGCATCCCACCGGGCTATAAATAAAGGGGCAGACCCCCTCTGGAGGAATCAACCCATCATTCATCCAAGGCGTCAAGTCCTCAAGCCATCAAGAGCTTCCTAGTTCATCAAGAGCCTCCTAGTTCATAGTTCTAGCCTAGTTAGATTAGAGAGTAGAGGAGTTCTAGTTCTTCATCGGATCTGGAGACCCGACATCTGTCTGGAGCACGGAGTTCGGTATAATTCTAGTTCTTTCTCTATTATTGTATTCTTCATTATGATTAGGGAAACATTGTTCTTAATAGTTCATATGTTCTTGATTACAATAGTCTTTGTCTACTTTAGTTATATATCTAGTTTAGTTGGTTTGATCTCATTGAATTCATGCAATTGCTTGTATAATGTTTATTCATGCGTACGAGGGATAGATGATGAACAGTATGTAGACGTGGTGTCTAGGTATTTTGTTTATCTGCGAGTACACCCTGATGTGCTGGGCCGTGTGGTAGATCGCGTAGGTGACAGCTGCGTTGAGTCCTCTGTAGTCGACCCCCGTATGTAGGCCTAGCAGGGCACGGTCGCGAAGTTTGGTGCTGACTCTTTTTCACACCTTTCCTAGATAATGCCCCTTTGCATGTGATTATGATATAGAATTAGTCTAACAATGATTTCTAGATGTAATTGCACTAATTAGAGTTATTCATTGATGTAGTTATAGAATTACCTTTGATATTAGTTCCTTAGTTTATCTATTGGCTAGCTATTACTATGACTAGAGAGTTGCTCTGATGATTATCTTTTATTTATGATGCTTTATCATATTTATCACCTTTATCTTTATTTATCTTTGACCTCTGCCTGTTATGAGTAGAGTATATGATATCAGTAATGTCACTTATCCATTGTATACCATCTCTATCAATATAATAGATTAAAGTTTATCCTTAGTCCTTCCCAGTGGTATAAATATAAATCGACAACCTGGTAGATTCTCCCTAGGTAAAATGCTACAATGGTATAATTATCTGTCCACTTGCAGAACTGATCTTAGTTTATATTATTTATATTTATTTCTGCCTAGTCACATAGATTAATATATAAAACCTTTATTTATTCTTAGCATTAGTAATTAGGGATGACAACCTAATTCTTGCATAAGAATGTTGGTAATAGAAAAGTGGCTAGTTGCTAATGACAAGTAAATTAATTACCATTCATCTTCTAATCTCGCCTATCGCATAAAAAGTTAGATAGTTATATTTGGCGACGTTAGTAGATGTCAACAAGCATTTTTGGCGCCGCTGCCGGGGAAGGCACATTAAACTTAGAAAATATTGATAGCATATGTATACATCATGGATAAGATTGCATTACGGATTGACCTCTAACTCAAATAGGTACACCCCTATTTTTTATCATTTACCTATCTTATGCAGAGTGATGAATGAATGGTTTTTCTCTTCCAAATAATTTCACTGACGATCCAGAGAAACTCCTGAGAAGAAAGAAGTTTGTAGAAGCGAGGGACAATTTCAAGTTAGCATCAAAAACACCCATTGCTGCTCAAGCTCATTCATCAAAGGAGCCAGCTCCAATATTGGAAGAAGAACACTGAGGAGAAGATTTATCTCCTGTGTTTGAAGACATGACTGAGAAGATGCTGCGCGAGTTCTCTGCCCCGACAACAGAAAATATCCGAACTGGACCAGCAGTCAACACAGGGAAGAATGGATTCGAGCTCAAGCCTGCTCTTATCACCATGGTTCAAGCCAGCCAGTTTTGTGGAAAAGCTCATGAAGATGCAAGTCCACACTTTCAACACTTTTTAGAAATTTGCAGCACCTTCACGATTAGAGGAGTACCAAGAGATGCTATTTTACTCCGTCTTTTCCTATTTTCACTTTTGGGGAAAGCCAAGCAGTGGTTCTACGCCAACAAAGACAAGAACACTACATGGGACCGATGTTCAACTGCTTTCCTGGCAAAGTTCTTTCCTACAAGCAAGACAAATGCTCTGCGTGGGAAAATCTCAAGTTTTCAACAGCAACATGACGAATGACTCACTGAAGCATGGGAGAGATTACAAGATTACATTGAAGACTGTTCTCATCATGGTATAGAGGATTGGCTACTATTGCAGACCTTCTACCACGGGCTTATCTCAAGCACCCGTGAGTCTATTGATGCTGCAGCTGGAGGAGCTTTCCTTTCACTTAAGCTTCCAGAAACTCAAGCACTTGTTGAGAAGATGGCCTCAAATTCAAGCTGTAATGAAGAACTTACTCAACCTCGTAGGAGAGGAGGAGGAATCTATCATCTGAAGGAAACTGACATGGTTACTGCCAAGCTTGACCTCATTATGAAGAAGCTCGACATAGAGAAAAAAGAAGTCATGCATGTCAATGATTCTCGCATGACCTGTGAAGAATGTGGAGATTATGGGCATTCAGCTGTCAACTGTCCTACATTGCAAGAGGATGTGAACTTCATCAACAACAACACCTACTATCGTCCTCAGCAAAACCAAGGATGGAACCAGCGAAACCAGGATGGAATCAGCAACCTCGACAAGGTAATTACCAAGGTAACAGCCAAGGTAATAATTACAATAATTATAATCTTCCGCCTTTAAGAGATTTAGTTGCTGGTCAATTTAAATTGTTAGATCAAATGTCTAGAAAGGTAGCTTCGAATGATAAAGCTTTAGAAAATATAAATACTAGAATGGATACCTTTGCTTCTGTTATAAAGAATCAGCACAGCTTTAATAAAATGTTAGAATCACAATTAGCTCAGTTAGCTGCTGCTGTCTCTCCATTTGAGAAAGGAAAGATTCTGGGCCAGCCGGAGTATTTAGAAACTGCTAACCTTGTTGATATTCACAATGCAACACAATACCAAATTGAGCCTGCAGATATACAGTGGATAGATCACTCACTACCTGAGAAGATGGGAGACCCTGGAAGACCTGTGATTCCTATCTCTATAGGATGTCACAACTTTCCAGAAGCTATCTGCGATTTCGGCGCAAGTGTCGACATAATGCCTAAGGTAATATATGAGAAAATTTTAGGTGATCCATTGTTGTACACAGATCTGCGTTTGCAGCTTGCAGATCAATCCATTTGCTACCCCGAGGAAGTGCTAGAAGAAGCTGTTATCAGAGTGGGGCAATCATATGTCCCAATTGACTTTGTGATCATGGATACTAGAGGAGATGAGAAGGCACTCATTATCTTGGGACGTCCATTCTTATGCACAACAAAAGTCATTATCTATGTGGAACACACCAAGATTGTCCTCTCCATCAAGGACAAGAAGGAGAGATTCTCATTCAAAAACCGCATCCTCAAGAATCCAGCAGTCCCGAAGCAATTTCATCAACAAGAAGAGCAACAACAACAACCAGCACCCAAGAAGAAGAACAATAGAAGATGGAGGAAGAACAAGCCCCAGCATGTACCTGAAGAAACCGCTCAGCTAATCAATGCTATTAACATAGAGAATGATCATATGCTCCTGAAGCCATTTCCAACAAAGAAAGGTGACCCAGGAGTACCAATCGTTGAATGCACAATCAAAGACATCATTTTTCCCGACACCATCTGCGACACTAGATCAGGCATCAATGTAATGTCCAAAAAGGTATATGATGAATTATTTGATGATTTACCAATGTACCCAACATATATTCAGTTGCAGATGGCGGACCAATCACTTAGACTTTCGGAAGGCATAGTCAAGGATGTAATGGTAAGAATTCAGAATAAATATATACCCATAGATTTTCTAATTCTTGACACGCAGGGAGACGATGAATCACCTATTCTTTTGGGAAGACCGTTCCTCTACACCGCCAATGCTATCATCTACATCGGGTCTGGACAGATCCACTTCAACCTACCCACCGGAAAGGTACGCTGTCAATTTAGAACACAACTTAACCTTGAGCAAATCAGGAGGCAACACAACAGAAGGAAACGCCAAGCCCGCCGTCAGGCTGCCCAGCCTCACTGTGGATGGGAGGAGTTCCCTGGCAAGATTGTGAAGTATGAAGACTGCTACAAGGAGCAAGAAGAAGCCGTACAAGCACCACGCTGGAGTGAGTGTGAAGCGGAAAGGATGGACCAGATTGCTAAGGCAGAGAAAGAAGAGATCCAGGCACAAGTAGAAGAATGGCTGAGGAGAGATGAAGAATCAAGAGAAGCATACAAGGAAGAGCTGGAGCTAGAAAAGAGAGAAGCAGAAGAGACAGAAAAGAGATGGAGGGAGAAAGAAGAAGCACCTGCTAGACCACCGCAAAATGGGGAGTTGAATGAGGTAACCTCAGACAATGAACCCACTGAGTAAGTACTCTCCTCTATCTAAGTCCTGTCGGTAGACTTTAAATTCCGTACCCTAGCCATAAGGTTAGAATGGTAATTATCTAATTAAGTTAGCATTCATTAGTAATTTTGCTTAGCACATTTATGAGTACAATCATTTTTTGCATATTAAAAATAAAAACCTACAAAAACATTCACTGTTTTATTTACTGCATCATAAATATTAAAGCCACATGTGAATAAATCTATAGTAACCCTGTACGCATATTCACTGTGGTGGCATAAAAAACAATCTATATTTACTTTCTTGCATTATGAAAATCCTAAGCCCCATGAGAATAAATATTCTCCGTGATGGCATAAAAATAAAATATATATATCATCCATATATATTTACTTTTCTGTATAAGAAAATTAGAAAATTCTAAAAAAGAGAATCTTGATAGAACCTATTAATTAAAATCAACTCAAAGAATAATCAAAGTGCTCATTGGCTGACCGCTAACCTCTTGAGTATTCGAGCCTCGAGATTTGGTTTTCTTGTTGGAGTATAACTATACAGGAATAATATTATGACTAAGGAGAGAGTCTATTAGTAGCACCCATCAAGACTGTTGCTAACTAGCTCACTCTAAAGATCATTCAAACATCAAGTATTGCAAATACCAAAACTGAGAGAGGAGCATCCCCTAATTATCAGGTAATTATACCTATGCGCTTATTGAGTCTATTTTATAAAGTCATAAAATACCAAAAATATGTGAACACATGAAGGTTCACCATAGTATCATAGGAAAATCTAAAAAAAATACCAAAAATATGTGGGCACATGAAGGTCCACACTTCTTAAATAAACTTAAAACTTCTGCTGAAAATATAAAATCAATCACTTACCATAGAGTGGTATTAAATCTAACCCCTCTCCATAAGATCTGGTATTCTATTGGCAATTGAGTTTCATAGGAAAATACAAGATCAAGGAGTTAGTCAACCTGACGTCCTTACGCTGCCAATACACTGCTCAGAAGGATCACTCAATTTGCAACATCAAAAACCCTGTAAAATGTCAAGCTTGGGGGAGGGTACCCTGCAACTAAAATCCAGTTAAGTATAAGTTTCCTATCCTATTTATCATTATTACTATATCCTTTTTTTCGCGTGAGTTAGCTAGTAAAATAAAATATCTATCTATATATTAGAGTTTGTTTAGAGTCAGTTTAGGCTAGAGCTAAATTAAAAATGATGAATATTAAAATTTTGTCTTAGAGATGATAAATAGTTGCTCTGTCACAGTACTTTTCAAATACCTAGTTGTCATATTTAAATTCTCCTGAGTTTTAGATATTACTGTTTTAACTTGAGAATTTACTCTGAACCTGAAACTTATGGAGGCATATATTTGAGCTAAGTCTAGATAATTGATTGATATGATTCATGAAAGTTGAGCTACTATTTATCTTATTTCTATCATTACTAAGTTCTAGAGATTTATTTTAAAAACTTAAAATTTATATGATGAGCTCTTGTATGACAAAATGAGAATTCCTACCAAAGCCATATATGATTCATTTAGATAGGAAAACTTTTTGCACATTCATACTAATTGCTTTACATTGAGTTCAGTCAACCTTTGTTGAATACCATATGAGAGTCTTGTTATGCTTTTAAAACCAAGATCACGTACACACTTCAGCACATATGCATTATTCCTACCCTGGGAGTAATCGCAACCATTTCCACTTTCATCAATGTTCATCATAAAAATATTTTTCTCCTACACTAGGAGTAAACACCCAAAATATATAAATCCCGTAGGATAGCCCTGTTATAATTGCTCTAAGTTCTTATTATTATCTCTCCAGTTATTCATATTAAAAGGTTACATGTGGCTATGCAAAAATATAAAAAGGGAGTAAAAGATGGACAAGTGTCCCAGCATTAAAACAATGGGTACTAGATTCCCGCCTCTCGAATAAAAAAAAGAAAAAAAAGAAGAGAGAGAAAGAAAGAATAAAGATAGCCTATGTGTTCCTCCAAGGTACAAAGGAGAGTGAATCATTTTCAAGAGCAAAAGTAGAATTAGGAATAGCCACTAAATACCACATATACACCCATCCACCATATTCCATACACATGCACATATTAATATGATTGTATGCCCCGATTCTCTGTGGATCTATTGTTTGACTTTACAACATATGAATTGCAAGTATGTTTAAACCTTGTTATTGCCACTCCTATGAGCTCCACTATAAATCCTTAGTTATAGGAAGGCATAACATTAATGCCTTAGGTGAGATCTACAAAAACCATATACATTGAGAGACTTGAGGGTGTCATGCAATAAAGCTCTGAGTTTTATTTTAAAAACTTGCAAAAGTCCGGGATATTGGTACTGTGAAGAATTTGCTACATAGTGCAAGACTTGATTGTTCTTTCTCTCAATTACTCAAGACTAAGGTAAGAGCTGTAAAGCCCTATAGTTAAAGGTAAAATGGGTAAGTTTAAAAGTTAGAGCAGTTTTGTCTAATCCAGAGGAGAATCTATGTTTACAGCATGTGTACTTAGAAAGTATAAAAGCATTGTAGCAACTCCTGATCCAATTACATTAGTAATTAGGCTTATCTCGTTTGCCAAGGGACCGGCAAACAGGTAAGCTTGGGGGTGTTGTTGACGGTGGATAACGTCAACTTTTATTAGAACTTTAGACACCAAGGGATACATGAATACACACTAGTTTAGGGTTTTAACTGACAGTTTTCACAAGTTTTGCATGTTCTGTATTTTCCAGGGGCTATTTTAGAAAAGCATAAAAGAAGGGCTAAAAAGCATGATTACGACGCAACTTAACGGCCAAGAAAACACCATCACGAGAACACCAGAAGAGTCCGGAACACACCTGAAGCACCGGGGCCCGAGATCCCACAGGGTGGGGCCGGCCGGTGCCCCCTAGGGTTTCCACCCCACCGCCTTCTGGAGTCTTCTACAACCATCCCGAGGAGTCATCTGAGCCCTATGTTTAAGTCGGTTTGAACCTACGGCGCACATGCACCCTTAGTTTATCCATTGGCTAGCTATTACTATGACTAGAGAGTTGCTCTGATGATTATCTTTTATTTATGATGCTTGATCATACTTATCACCTTTATCTTTATTTATCTTGTGACCTCTGCCTGTTATGAGTAGAGTATATGATATCAGTAATGTCACTTATCCATTGTATACCATCTCTATCAATATAATAGATTAAAGTTTATCCTTAGTCCTTCCCAGTGGTATAAATATAAATCGACAACTTGGTAGATTCTCCCTAGGTAAAATGCTACAATGGTATAATTATCTGTCCGCTTGCAGAACTGATCTTAGTTTATATTATTTATATTTATTTCTACCTAGTCACATAGATTAATATATAAAACCTTTATTTATTCTTAGCATTAGTAATTAGGGATGACAACCTAGTTCTTGCATAAGAATGCTGGTAATAGAAAAGTGGCTAGTTGCTAATGACAAGTTAATTAATTACCATTCATCTTCTAATCTCGCCTATCGCATTAAGAGCTATATAGTTATATTTGGCGATGTTAGTAGATGTCAACATTGTCGGCCTGCTGTGATCATGACTTTGCAACTAGCCACATACTACAGAAAGCCTCTGACTCCGGTGGCTCTACTGCTGAAACCGACAACCACGCACTAGGAGTGGAGAGATGGCGAGAGTAGCATGTACCCTCGTGGCCGTCGTGCCTGGAGACGAGAGGAGTACTGTGCTCTCGGGTGGCGCAGGACCGGTTTCGGGGTATGAAAAGCCGTGGTAGGCGGAGTTGGCATATGCAAGCTTAAGTGCTACATATGCAGTGTGGATAGGGATCCCCAGCTGGGTACTTCTGGATTCGAATCGACGTTGCTCCTCGGTTAATGGAGACATGATCAAGTCTCCATAACCGAGGAGCAACGACGATTTGAATCGATTAATTCCCAGCTGGGGATCCCTATCCACATTGCGTATGTAGCACTTAAGCTTGCATATGCCAACCCCGCCTACCACGGCTTTTCATACCCCGGAACCGGTCCTGCGCCACCCGAGAGCACAGTACTCCTCTAGTCTCCAGGCACGCCGGCCACGAGGGTACACGCTTCTCTCGCCATCTCTCCACTCCCAGTGCGTGGTTGTCGGTTCCAGCAGTAGAGCCACCGGAGTCAGCGGCTTCCCGTAGTATGTGGCTTGCAAAGTCTTGATCACAGCAGGCCTGACAGCGAACGGTCCCTAATATTTTTTCGTTAGCAACCATGCATTGGGACTCTAACCCAAGTACACTGGTAACTACTCGGTTTTCATATCCCTTTCCCGATGGCGACGAAAGTTGGGACTCTAATCCAAACAGTTGGCCAACCAAACGGAAAAACCCATCCACGTCGATGATAATGGACTAGCCAAGTACACCATCACCAAACGAGGAATACAAATCTCATAAAATGATTCATTTGCTTCATATCATCACAGTTTTCAAAATAGCATTTTTGCAACTCTATCATTAAGCGTGACTAAGCATTTTTTTACTTTAAATAAATCAGGGTCTCAGGTATAATATGTGGTCAAGGAGAGGTAATGCATCAATGGGTTATCAATCAACTCCTATAAACCTAATGCAGGAGATTAAGTCAAGTTATAAATATTTTGTAATTCACAAGGAAGGGGCTGAATGTACCGGGGCTTGCCTGTTGCTTGAAGTAGATGGGACCTTGAATTCAACCACCGAAAAAGATACACGCCCACCGAGTGAAAACCTTACTCGGGACTTGCTTCCGATAATAATCACCGTGCGTTCACTACACGAAATAATAATGCAATGCTTAACATGATGATATGTATGCCATGATGCAGGAGATGCACAAAATCACTAATCAATAGAAAGTAAACTCAATTTGAAAGTTGATTATAACTTTCCTTTACGATAAAGTTGTAAGCCAATTAAACTAATCACTATCGAATATTAACTATTTTGGTTTATTGACCATTTTAATAGTCATTGAAAGTCGAATTAGTTTCCCCCCTAGAACACTATCAACCCTTTGCTTAAGCAAATTATTAAACCCTATCATCATATGTGAATAACATAAACTATTAGTGTTCCTTACTTAACAATTAATTAATAACCCAAACACTAACTAAGGTGCCAAGGGTCATCTCAAGTTAATGACCCAGGGACATCACTCAATCCAAAAGTCACACCACACAAGAGTGGATTAGGGTTTCTACTCATTTTTATTAATCAATTTATCAATTAGGATTTTTGTTTTAGCATTTAGTTACTACATAAAGCAATTCAGTTTATACATACAAAGTAAATGATCATCAAAACTTAGAACAGCAGGGTTCAAGTGCTACAAGGGGTTTAACCAAACCCTAAAAGATTTAATAAATTATTAAAATTTAATCCTAATAACATTTTCTTAATTAATCAATTAATCAAGTAATAAATAAGAAATAATTAAATTATTTCCATTTGAGCTCCAAATTTTACTACAGATGGTACTTATCCTCAAACATTACCAAAATAAATTTCATGATTTTTGGATTAATATTTGGATTAAAAGGTACATTTTTATTCCCTACAGAAAGTGCTGAAAATCATTATTTCATATTTTTAGTGTGTTCCATATTTCACATAGAGCCTCTATAATTAATTTCATAATTTTTGGTGTCACAAAAATATTCATGCCAAATTTACAAATTGCCTTACTATTCACCTCATCAGAAAATCAGAAAATGCATATTAATTCGAGAGAAAATGCAAAACCTAATTTCGGCCTGAACCGGCCCAACTCGGCAGGCCGATCCGGCCCACCCGCGCGCTTCCTTTTTGATCTGACCCAACAGGCTGGCTCGGCCCAACCGAATCGGGTAGTTGGCCCAGCGAGGCCCAGCCGAGCTCATCCCCTACCTCCCGCTCAGTCCTCCGCGCGCGTGCGGTGCGGCGAGTCCGGCCGCGGCGGCTGGCCGATGGCAGCCTCTCCAGCGAAAACCAGGGTACCACTATGTGAGAAATATGCTTGCGAACCTATCTGGGAGCTTGGTTGAGGAGAGCAGTGCCTCCGGCGAGCCCTAACATGGCTATGGCGGCACGGTGGTGCTTGTCATGGCGGTGTGCGCCGTTCTAGCCGCAAGTATGAGGTATAGGTTGAGATGAGGTTCGTAAAATACCTAGGAGACTCACCAGAGCGTGATGCGTGCACTGGTAGAGACGGAGGATGAACGGAGATGAGTCGTCGTCGGCGAGGGCGAGCACGGCGGCGGAAACTGGCGGCGACGGTGTGTTCCGGCGTGTCCTACGCATCAACAGGGATACGGTCGGATGCATGAGATTCGTGGAGCTACGTAGAAGCGGGAACACCCAGAGGACTGAAACTTAGCTCACCGGAGTGGTCGGTTTGCGATGGAGATACCCACGGTGGCACTCCCGCCGGACAGTAAGAAGAAAAGGTCGCGGGAGCGATTCCGGCGATGCGAAGCGGCACCAGTGGGTTCAATAGACTCGCAGGAAAGTTGCGAAGCCAGTGGTGAAGTGGAGAGGGTGATGATTGAACGGCGACGACGAATTTTGCCGTTGCCCGAGAGGCGATCGGCGGCGAGCAGAACCAAAAGGAGGAACTATGGCGTCGGTGGCGGCTCATATAGGATGGGGAAGATGGCGAGACGTGGGATGGACCCCCACGGGCCCGGCCCCGATGGCGACATGTGGCCGGCCGGCCCCGGGCGTCGCCGGCGCGCGGTGCGGCACGCGCGGCCGGTCCCCACGCGTGCGCAGGGGCAGAGTACCCCCTAGTACTGTAGCTGAGCTAACCCTCCCCTGAACCTTTTCTCTAAATTAGTTTTTATTTTGTGAATAAAGTTGAAAAATCACCAACATAAAAGTTGTAGAAAATTTTGTGTTGAACAGATTTGGTTTTTGTACCTCATCCAAATTTTGAATAATTTTTGAATAATTAAAAGGGGGTAATTTGCCCTTTTTAAATCCATTTCAAATTCAATTGAAAACTCAAAACTTTTCTTAACAACCTGAAAATACCCAAATATAAAAGTTGTCCTATTAATCAATACCTACCACTTTCATTAAAGGAGTTTTGTCAGATTCTTGATAATTTTTGAAATAGCATTTCAATTTCAAATTTCAAAACACTCATTGGAGTTTATTTTGAAATCTCACTGCATAACCTCAAAATCCCCAAACATAAAAGTTGTTTAAATTGAAAATCCTTACAACTTTCACTAAAGTAGTTTGCCCTAATTCTTGATATTTTTGAAATGGCATTTTAAATTTTAATTAAACACACACTAATTGGGTTTTAGTTTAAATTTCTACAGGTAAACTTTAAAATCTCTAAACATGAATGTTGTTTAATTTTGCAAGGGCTAAAACTTTTATTAAAAGACCATCATCAGATTCCTACTAGTTTTTTAATTTGTATTTCAAGTTTAAACTTTAAAACCTAGATTAAGGTTTTATTTAAAATTATTTTTAATAACTTCAAAATTGCCCAAAAAATAAGTTGCTCAAATTTTAAAGATTTAAAACTTTTGTTTAAGGTCCAACACCTAATTCTATTTAGTTTTTGATTTAGGGTTTCAGTTCCGATGTAGGGTTTATAAATGATTCCTTTTAAATTTTCTTTTTGATTTAAAGGCATACACACAAACAAATATCTAAATCATAAAGTCACTCAAAGATACCTAAGTACAATCATATGTGAAAATAAAAATTGTTTTAATTAGTACACAGTTATCAGGTTTGATGCGGGATGATTTGTAACTAAGGATGATGACATGGCAGGTTTTAATTAACCGTAACACAAGGGGTGTTACACTTCTTATCAAGCTTCCACTACCCGTGAGAATGGTTAAAAAGTCTGTGCAAAGATTATGTACCACCTTAGTCCAAGAAGTGCAGGATATTCCGGTAATCTGTGAATTTCCGGATGTGTTCCCTGATGATTTGCATGGTCTACCACCTGACCGTGATGTGGAATTTGCCATTGAGCTGAAGCCTGGAACAGCACCTATATCCCATAGAGCCTATAGGATACCTCCCAAGGAACTGGCAGAGTTGAAGGTTCAGTTGCAAGATCTGTTAGATAATGGTTTTATCAGACCTAGTTCATCTGCTTGGGGTTGCCCTGCCATCTTTGTTAAAAAGAAAGACAAATCTCTCAGACTCTGTGTTGACTACCGTCCACTTAATGAGGTAACCATCAAGAACAAATACCCTTTACCTCGCATTGATCTACTCTTCGACCAATTAGCTGGAGCCCAAGTATTTTCTAAAATTGACCTTAGGTCTGGCTACCACCAAATAAAAATCCGTCCCGAAGATATCCCAAAAACAGCATTCACCACCAGATACGTCCTTTATGAGTATCTGGTCATGTCTTTTGGCCTAACCAATGCACCTGCCTAGTTCTTGTATCTAATGAACTCTGTTTTCATGCCCGAGCTCGACAAGTTTATAGTCGTGTTCATTGACGACATCCTTGTTTACTCCAAAACCCCCGATGAACATGCCAACCATCTCCGTGTTGTCTTGACCCGTTTGAGAGAACACCAGTTCTATGCCAAATTTAGCAAGTGTGAGTTTTGGTTGGACCGAGTTCCTTTTCTCGGACATATTTTGTCAGCTGAAGGCGTGTCTGTTGATCCAAGTAAGATGGAGGAAATCTTGAACTGAAAGCCACCAACCACAGTACATCAAGTACGTAGTTTCATGGGAATGGCGGGATACTACCGTCGTTTTATTCTGGATTCCTCAAGAATAGCTAAGCCCATTACCAACCTGTTGAAAAATCAAGTCAAATTTGTCTGGTCACCTGAGTGTGAGAAAGCATTTCAGGCTTTGAAGAAATTGTTGACCACAGCACCAGTCTTAGCTCAGCCTGACATTAAAAAGCCGTTTGATGTGTACTGCGATGCATCTGGCACGGGATTGGGATGTGTCTTGATGCAAGAAGGTAGAGTCATCGTTTATGCTTCACGTCAGCTCAAGCGTCATGAGGAGAATTACCCTACTCATGACTTGGAGTTAGCAGCTGTGGTACATGCCTTAAAGATATGGTGTCATTATTTGCTGGGCAGTACTTGCAATGTCTACAAGGATCACAAGAGTCTGAAGTACATTTTTACTCAAGAAGAGTTGAACATGAGGCAGCGAAGATGGCTTGAGTTGATCAAATATTATGTTATCAAAGTACACTATCATCCGAGCAAAGCAAATGTGGTCGCCGATACACTCAGTCGAAAAGTTCACTGCAATTGTTTAACAGTAAAGCCTTATGACCTGTCTTTGTGCTATGAACTAGAAAAATTAGGAATAGAAATGGTTCCACAGGGCATTCTGGCCAACATCAAGATTGAAACACCCATCCGAGATGAGGTCATTGCTGCTCAAAAGAGAAGCGAAGGAATCAAGCACATCAAGGAAAAAGTCCAAGCCGGCAAAGCAGATTGTTTCAAGATTGATGAAGAAGGTGTCGTATGGTTCAAGGATCGTCTGGTAGTTTCCAAGGTACCTAAGTTGCGACAAAAGATCCTTGATGAAGCACATTTGACAAGATTCTCCATTCATCCAGAAAGCAATAAGATGTATCAGGACTTGAAGCAGAAATTCTGGTGGACCAAGATGAAGATAGAAATTGCTCGGTATGTTGCCAGATGTGATACATGTCAAAAGATGAAAGCTGTGCATACGAAGCCTGGTGGAGAGCTGCAGCCACTACCTGTCCCTGCATGGAAATGGGAGGATATCAGTATGGACTTCATCGTAGGTTTGCCCAGGACATCCCGAGGTTATGATTCAATCTGGGTGATCGTGGATCGTCTCACTAAATAAGCACATTTCATACCAGTCAAGAAGAGCTATAGGGTAGCAACCTATGCCCAGTTATATATGGAAAACCTGATGAAGCTCCATGGTGTGCCAAAGACCATAGTCTCAGATCGAGGAACGCAGTTTGTCTCAAAGTTCTGGAAGGCTTTTCACAAGTCACTAGGAACGAAGCTTTTGTACAGCACAGCATATCACCCGCAGACTGACAGACAGACTGAACGAGTCAATCAAGTACTTAAAGATATGTTGAGAGCGTGTGCGCTTGCTTACGCCACCACGTGGGATGAATGTTTGGCACTAGCAGAGTTTTCATACAATAACAGCTATCAAGAGAGTATCAAGATGGCACCGTTCGAAGCAGTCTATGGTCGTAGGTCCCGAACTCCGCTAAACTAGTCCGAACCTAGAGAAAGATGGTACTTTGGTGTAGATTTAGTTAAAGAAGCCGAAGAAAAGGTTCAAATCATTCAAGCTAATATGAAAGCAGCACAATCTCGCCAAAAGAGTTATACAGACACAAGACGTAGACCACTAGAATTCGACATCGGAGACTATGTATACTTGAGGGTCTCACCCACTAAAGGAGTTAGTCGATTTGGAGTCGAAGGCAAGTTAGCTCCACGATATATTGGGCCATTTCAGATTATAGAACGTGTGGGAAAAGTAGCTTATAGGCTGCAATTGCTGGACCATCTCTCCGAAGTGTACAATGTGTTCCACGTGTCACAATTGAAGAAATGTCTACGAGTGCCTGACCAAGTCATGGATATTGAAGGAGTGGAACTCGAACTGAATTTGACTTGCCCCGAGTATCCGATTCGAGTCTTGGATATAAAGGACCATGTCACATGAAGGACCACGACCAGGTGGTACAAGGTCCAGTGGAGTGGACATTCCGAAGACGAAGACACGTGGGAATCGAAGACTATCTGGCAGAGAATTTCCCCGAATTTTTCGCTACCTTGTAAATGTAAAGTTCCTAGTAGTGTAATGTGTAAACTCTCTTACTAGTTTAATGATCAAGGTTGGATTAGGTTTTATTGACACATTTTCTTTTCCATTACTTTGTCTCAACTCTTAGTCGTATACCAAATCTCGGGACGAGATTTCTTTTAGGGGGAAGGCTGTAATACCCCTGGTATTACAAGTTAATTAAACTGCCATGTCATCATATTTAAATTTCTTTCATGCATCTGATTGTGCTTAGGATCCCTAGAGTGCTTTTATTTTGATTGGTTTTGGGTGTGCAATTAAGGCCCTAATAGAAATTCATAAATAAATTCAAAAAAGGAAAGTGTTCTTAAGTCCTAATTTGGTCCCAAAACCTAATTCAAAATCTATAAGGAATCTGAGGAAATAGTCCAAATGAAAGTTGTAGATCTTTTAAAATGGATCAACTTTTATTTTTGAAGATTTTGAAGTTATGTTATAGGAATTTAAATTAAATTCAAATTACTATGTTGAAATTTAAATTTGAAACTTCAATTTCAAAAATATTAAGAATCTAATCCAACTTACTTAATAAGAGTTGTAGAGCTCACTGATTGGAACAACTTTTATCTTGACCATTTTCAAGTTGTTGAGAAAAATTAAAAGTAATTTCAAAATTTCATATTGAAATCCAAACCCTACTTTTACCCCCTTTTCCGTAATTTAAAAATTTGACCGAATTTGAATTTAGTGTCAAAAGCAAAAATGATCTACATGAAATTCTCTACAACTTTGCTATTCATTATTTCCTTTGAATCCGTCGGGATGGGGATCAATTCGAATCAACTAGCATTTGACCTAACACCTATTACTGTAGCTAGGGGGGGTCCCCTGTTCCTCTTCCCCGCCGTACCGCGCGTGCCGCGGCCGGCCCCGGGCTCCGGCGTGCGGCCGATGGGGGCCCCGGACCCGCTCGTCTCTATCCACTCCCCTCGGCCCATAAAGAGGACGAGGCGCCCCATTTCTTTCCCCTTCCATTCCTTCCGCTCGGTCGCCGGTGAAAATTCACCGTCCGTGTTCCATCTCCGTCCACTCCATCTTGCCAGCAGCGCCGCCGGTCCCTTGCGCACCTTCTGGACCGCTCGGGTGGGCTAGTCGTTGCCGGGGGCTCGCACCGCGCCGTCTCCTTCTTCCTCTGCTCCGGCGAGAACGTCGCCGCGAGTAGCCGCAACATCACCAGCCTGCTGTGGTGAGCTCCTGTCCGCTCCACTTCGCGTTTTGTACTCACCGACCCATGCGTGACTTCCTGAGCACGTCACTTTCCTTTTTGGTGCACTAGGATCACCGGAACAGTCTTTGGTCGCCGGAACCAAGCCGCCGCGGCTGTCGACGTCATCGAACTCGCCTTCCCGCACCACCTCTGCTTCAACCGACTCACCTACTAGCTTCGTGGTGAGCCGTTGTTTACCCCCGTTCGTTTCCCTTGGTCGTTACCGCGCTTCGGTGGCCGGAACAGGGCCGCCGTGCCGCCACCATCCGCCATGGGCGAGCTCCTGCTCGTCGAAGGCGTCTAGGGTTAGGGCTAGGTACTTAGGGATGTCGGTTATGGTCTAGGATAGGTGCCAGGTAGCTGGAGACCACCGCTGGGGTCGCCGGCGGCGAGGTTGGCACCGTGCCGTCACGTGCGCGCGCGCGGGCGCTCGGCCGGAGGTTGAAGAGGGGGCTGACAGCCCAACCCCACCTGTCAGTGGCCCAGGGAGAATAGGAGCCTGCTGGTGCTCGCGCAGGCTGTGCTGGGCCGGCCTGTGCCGAGTTGGGCCGAGTTGGGCTCATTTCGTTTTTTTTCTTTCCTGGGTGATTATGCATAGCTTTTCTATTTATATTTGAAATGAATAGTACTGTGTTTTAATCTTTTTGTGTGAATTAATATACTACATCAAAAATTATGAAAATATTTGTGGATGCTCTCTGTGATGTGTAGAATTTTAAAAAAATATGAAATATAGGATTTAAGTGCTTTCTATATGAACTTTAAATCAGTAGTTTAATTAATAAATGCAACTTTAAGTAATTTTAATTAATTCTCTATAATTCCAAAAATCATGAAAATCTATTTGGTACTTTTTTGGGTCCAGACCTATCTGTTGGTGAAGTTTGGTGTCAAATGAAAATAGTTTAGATGTTTATTAATTAAATGTTTGATTAATTAGTTAATAAAAGGAATAGGAAATAAAGAAACACATGAATGGTGTGATTTAGGATTGCTTGTGATTCTATGTCAAACACCATTATGACCTGTGGCATCTTAGGCTAGATATATCATGACTTGTATATTTAGAATAGTTGTGTACCAGTTTATATATTGTTGTTTATTGATTTTCAATTCTGCATTATTGCATCGCATTCATACCGTCGTTATTGCATACATGTAGTGACCGAGAACCCGGAGGTGAAGTCTGAGGGTACTGCTGAGGAAGTTGCTCCCGAAAATTGAGCAAGGCTTTGATATTTGTGGCACCGACCCAGACCCAAATCTTTACGCTATCCTACGCAAGCCCCGGTGCATTTGCCCCTCCTTGTTGATTTTAAAATATTTATCACTTGAGTAAAATTATTGCATTAGGTTAATAGGAGTTGAGTGATAACCAATTGATGCATTACCATCCTTGAACACTTGTCAATACCTGAGAACCTGATTTATTAAAAGTATTGAAAAATGTTTAGTCATGCTAAATGGTTAGATTTGCAAAAATGCTATTTTCAACTGTGATGATACAAAGTAAATGAATCACTTTGTGGGACTGGTTATGTCCTTGTTGATTGGCAGTGTTCCTAGCTAGTTCATTGTCATCAACGGGGATGGGTTTTTCCGTTTGATTGACCATCTGTTTGGGTTAGAGTCCCAATGATCCTCGCCATCGGAAAAGGGATGTGAAAACCAGGTGGTCACCAATGTACTTGGGTTAGAGTCCCAATGCATGGTGTCCAACGAAAAAATATTTAGGGACCATTCGTTGTCGGCCTGCTGTGATTATGACTTTGCAAATAGCCACATACTACGAAAAGCCTCTGACTCCAGTGGCTCTACTGTTGGAACCGACAACCACGCTATCACACCCCAAAATTTCTATTTTGGGATGTGACTAGAAAACATTAAAAACAAAACAAAAGATTCTTCCATTTTCTAAAAATGCCAACTTAGCTTAAGTTATTTACAATTTAGATATTGGAAAATGTGAGTTTCTAAAATTTTTGGAACTGAATTTAATGGTTTGTTGCATTCATGTCTTTGCATAGTGTTTTGTATGAAAAATAATTTTTAAATGTTTTCAAATGTGCATAGGGTTTTATTGGAATCAAATATCCTAAGATCTTTGATCAGGTTTCTATCTATAATTAAATACTTGGAACAATATACCTTGATCCTTGTTCTAAAAATCCTTGATGGATCTCCAAACATTCATCTTGCTAAACACCCAAGCTCATGTTCTCAAAATCCCTAACTTTTCATATCGTAACTTATTCTCTCTTTTATCCTTTCTTCCTTATATTTGAGCTTCCAATCCTCTTTGACTGAGTCTTGTCCAAATCTCAAAACATATGCTTAATGATCAATCATTGTATCCGATTCCTCTCATGCAACTCTACCATCACTTTGTTCAAGCCAAAACAATCATATGTTGTGTACCCATGATAACCTCAGTTCTGACTTTCTCCTTTCATGACCTTTGGGAAACATACACATGGACTTTTTCTCCTCTACTCATTCTCCTCTTGATCAAAGCCAAACATATTTTTGAACCATCCTTGGAAACCATACGGTCTTGGTCTCACCGTTTTGGAACGCTAAATTTCCCGAAAACCATAATCGTGTCTCTGAGAATTTAGCGGCCGAGCTCAACACTACCATTTTGTATTATATTCTTATTTTTGTACAAGCACCTAATCTATCCCATTAGTGAATCATCTCCCCTATCTCTCTTTCTTTTGCTAATGGGTCAACCCAACTCATTTCGTCCTCTGACATCGCTCCGAGCCGAACCTGGTCCAAACCTTGCCTTAATTTTCGCCGTGGGTCGAAGCCCGACAATCCTCCTCTCATTTGTGGTTCAAAATCAAGTCCAACCAGCCCTCTATGACTTACTCTCACCTCTCCCACGTCACCCTCTGAAACCCTCTCCATCTTGCACAAAAATATCAAGCCACAACCCTTTGCCTTCCAACCCTTTGGCCTCCCAACCTTTCCCCTTCAAGTAACCTCGCCCACAGCCCCCTCACGCCACCCCCTTCATTTCTCACGTCGAGAACAGAGGGGAGACACCCCTGCTCCTCCTCATCCTCCCCCATGGCTGCCCCAACCAATCCCCAACCTTCCCCCCTTTTCCTCCATGGAAACGATGCGTCTCGGCGATTGGAACCCATGTTGCCTCCTTGATTCCCTTCTCAAGAACCGAACAAGGATTTGGAGGACATAATCATCACCCTCCCTGCTGTTCAAGTCATGGTGATGGCCTATACCACCATGGATGTCGCCCCGATCAACCGCATCGCGAGAAGGATACGCCGTTGAACCGCGTTGTCATCACCGCTAGTCGTCGATGTGTTTCCCCGCTCCACCACACCAATCCCCATGGTGAGAACCCTCCAACATCTCTCTGATGATGTTTTCATATTGTCCTCTGAATATCAAGTACCATGGATGATGTATGGTTGATCCCCAATGAACTTTACGCTATGTATGTGTTGCTGTCCTGGCGGCCAGCAGCGCTGTTGTTTGTGGCAATGGCGTTCCTCGCTGTTACTTTGTTCAAACCACCAAACCCTTTGGTTGAATTGTAGTTTATATCCTTGAACACGTCCCTGTAAAATGGTTTCCTCATAGGAGTTGAGAAACCTGAGATATGGTCATCACCGTGCCACTGTCCATGCTGTCTGGACAGATTGGCATCTCTGAGTGGTTTTGGCGTTCCCCGCTAATCCGCTGTCCAAATCACCAAGACCTTTAATAAACTTGTTCATTACATCCCTGCACATGATCCCACAAGTTGGTTTGGTTATACAATTCATGATGGCCGAGATATCGGCACCAACATGCCTTGCACCCCTGCTGTCCAAACTGCAGACACGCTGTTTTTGGCAGCGGCGTTCCCATTGATCTAGTGATTCCCTTGATGAACCCTTTGGCTATATTATCGTTTATATAGTTGCACACACCTCTGAAATGTTTCATGGCTATAGTATCAAGTATGAAAGAGATATGTTCCTATCTTATGCTCGCTGTCCTGCTGCCCTGCAGCCACGCTGATGCCGGTTGGCACGCGTGTTCCCAATGATTCGCCACTCCGGTGATCAAACCCTTCAACCACATTGTGTATCATATACCTACTCACATCCCTGCAAGTTGGTTTCAACATACGAATCATGACACTTGAGTTATAATCATCGCCATGTCACTGTCCTGCTATGCCAACAGCCACGCAGTGCCACCTTGCAATTTCGTTCTCCATCAAACCAATGGTTGAAACATCATATACTTTTGACACAATATGTTCCATGTTGTTCCTTGCAACCCCAAGTAGTTGATCACTACTTGTTTTTGCTATATAACCATGCAATCTATCATATTTGCCGCTGCCCATCACCGGTTACGCTCAACCGATGCACAAATCGTCATAGTCTTGTTTTCCTTTGATCTAGCATCCACCTCAGTGCATTTGTTGGTCATGATATGTTCCAAAGTAATCTATTCACTTATCCAAAATAATTTCCCACATATCTCTAAGGAATATTTGGAACACAAGCCATTTGTGTAACCCATCTTCCCATCCTAGCTATGCCAACCACCACTATATTTGTCATGTGATCTTCTATAACCAGAGATAAATCTTGTTATCAATGTCATATCATGTTATCCATTATTCAGTCTATGTCCCCCAATGGTGCCTATTAGCCTACTACCAACTAGCAAATTTGTTTCGTCCTAAGTGCATCTCTGATTGACATGCCCTCTTCATGTGACATGCCCTTACACGTTGCATGCATATTCTCTATATTTTGGTCATCATTTAAATCATACTGGCAGAACCATGAGCTATATTTTAGTTAATCCTATCAAACCACATCACTCCACCATGATCTTGTGACCACTAGACATATTTCTCCTTTTCAAGTCGTGTTTTATCAAGTCTCATAAACTACATCCTCACCACAAATAAACATCTATCCTTACTATCAACCTTGATATGTCATTCCATCTTAGTGATGGAAACATCATATCACTAATTATCATATATCCCTAGGAGAATGCCACATGATGTATATCAATTCAATATTATTCTCCAATGCAGTCTATTCCAGTTTCTCTACCACATACCATAACATATCATGCTCTACAAAGCCAAACCTTGTGCTTAAAACCTAATACATATTCAATCCTTTTTGTCATGTTAAATATGTTCTAGTCCAAATTCCACCTTGCTCATCCAATCCAATCTTTGCCACATATACCTTTCAACTCTCACATCTTTTAATTGTGGTTCTTGTTTTGTTTAGTTTTCGCGCTCACACGATTATAGAATAAGCCATAGGTTTTCAAAACCTTTGTAATTTATTTTTATAATGTTTGGTGTACTGTTTCTAGGTTTGAATGTGAAGCTTGTGCTGGCTGTTCCAATCGTTAGAAGTGGAGCTATGCAAGTATGATCGTGAAGCAGAAGTTGGAGAGTTTGGAAAGCTTTTGGAGGCAAGTGTAACTGAGTTGCTTTGTTACCTAATAACCATTTAATCACCTTTCATATGCATGTGTCTAATATGATAAACCTATAAGGATTTTACCTAGAACTATTGATATCTTGTATCCTTATTACCTATGGATTTTTGCATATGGGTATAGTTGCTTAGTTTGCTATCACCAATTATAAAGATCTATAATATTGATTAATGGTTTAAGGAACTATGGATGAAAGATACTTTTAAGCAACATTGACAGAAGAGGGCTAGAGCATTGGGCCTTTTTGGTCACTCTAGTCTGCCCTCCGTATGCATCTGAATCTTAAAGCGGCCACCCAGGATTTTTCCGTACAACCATGAGGATCATATGGCTCTGATCTTAGATGAGTAACTAGATCAGCTCTAACTTGTTAGTAGTTACCGAAAGGTGCTAGAGGGGGGTCTAGGTTCAAGAATGGGTTCCGAGCCTATCAAGATGTGTGCTGGGCTGCGGTCACATGGTGTGCCATTCTTGAAGGGGGCCTCCATTCGCCTTGCCGAAACCTTGCGTCTACTAACTTGTTAGAGCGACTAGTGAAAGGCTTCGTAGTGGTTCCCTGCCCGCTCACCTTGGCAGTGTTTGTGGGTCGACGGGCCCCGAGCATCTGGGAATTCACGACTCATGGTGAAAGTGTACACACTCTGCAGAGTTTGATCAAACTGATATATCAGCCGTGCTCACGGACACGAGCGGCCTGGATCCTTTTCGAGATAGATGATTCTATGGATTGTTTGAGATGATGAAATAATATTGATTATAATTATTATACTCTCACTGGGTGCTAAGCATAACTTATTTACATAGGCTCTTAGTAAGTAAAATATGACCAACTAAAAGTGCTTATCGCAGTTTAGCCGTGTCAGCCTTTTGAGCCTTGCATCCCCTCATGTCATACTTGCTGAGCATGGTGACCTGACGCTTGTGGTTGTCACCAATAAAAATCCCGGATGGGTACCAGATGGTGGATCAAGTGAGGAGTTTCTAAAGGAGTTCCATAAGTACTAGGCGAGTGCTCCCCCAGTCAACCGTCCCTGTGGAGTATGGTGACCCGAAGATAGAAGACGAAGAATAGTTTCCGCTGTGCTATGTAGTCTTAATGTAAATATGTTTCGCTATGTAATAAAGCATTGCTTTTGATATTTACCATATTTGTCACTATATGTGTTGTTTGGACATCCTGGGCACACATATAGTTAACGCTTGGTATTCTTCGGAAAACCGGGTGTTACACACGCACTGGGAGTGAAGGGATGACGAGAGTAGTGTGTACCCTCATGGCCGTCGTGCCTAGAGACGAGAGGAGTACTGTGCTCTCGGGTGGCGCAGGACCGGTTCCGGGTATGAAAAACCGTGGTAGGCTGGGTTGGCATATGCAAGCTTAAGTGCTACATATGCAGTGTGGATAGGGATCCCCAGCTGGGTACTTCTGGATTTGAATCGACGTTGCTCCTCGGTTAATGGAGACATGATCCTCACTCTTACAACGAAGAGTGGTTCGGAACTAGGATGTTTTGAGAAGGAATAAATTGATGAAGTTGAGGAATAATTGAGAAAGAATTGAATACTATTGTTATTATGTAAAATAATATTGAGTAAAATCTTGAGAGTAGATAGTATTGCTTTTTCCAAAAAAATACTTTGACTCTTGTTTAAACCTTATCTTGATTTTCCCTCAGTCTGCATTCCTGAGTCTAATTTTACACCTTAAGTCGGGTAAGTCTTGCGGAGTACCACAGTACTCATAGTTTGTTAACCCTATTGCAGGTAGTCAGGAACCTGAAGTCTGTCTCGCACCTTGCTGCGTGAGCATTATCCAAGAGAGTGAGGAAGAGTAAGTGAATCCGTGGGCATGATTCAAGTATTATTTATCTAAGCATGTTGTATCGTTCCACTACCACTGCTACTTTAATTAAGTATGGTTTGTAAAAACTGCACTCTATTTTTATTCGGACAACTGGTTTGTAATCTAATTACTATTTAATCCTCTGCTTTTATTCTAATGCAATTTATTATGAAATGTTATAATTCTGTAATGGCTTCGCAATGGGATCCTGTCGGAGATAACGGGTGCTTACGTAGCCCGGCAGAGCTATCTAGATCATTTGGGACACGGGCTCGGCTGTCAGAGGTTATTAGTGACAATGACAGGTGCCCGTGGGCCATGTGATTTAGGCAGTTCTGTTACAGCCAGTCATCTTATTGGTTCTTATTTCTCTTTCTACCGAGACAACCACGAAAACAAGAACACACATCAGCTGCAAGATGGTTTTCCCCGTCTCATAACTCTGCGGGCACATAGAAGCGAGAGGATAGATGCCTCCGAAGCCCTTACCATCTAGGAACCCTGCTCGGAGTGCATGGCAATTAGGTTTTTGGAAACGACTACGTGACTACTCAGTCTCTTCCTTTTCCTAGTGACTGCTCGTGTGATCGATCATTGACGTCTTCTTCCTGGAGGCGCGTACGGCACTGCGAACATCATCCAGCACTGAGTGTTTTCCACTACTTCAAGCAACGCATCAATTCGCATGCCATGACTGGAGGTGCTAATACGAGTGGAGCCTCCTATGCCATCGGCATGGGACCCTCGATGGGGATCCCCAGGGTTCCCTACCGAGTACGTTATAGAAGTGGGCCCATATGATGATCCCACAACCTAACAAACCAGACATGGACCAAGCTACGTGCGTTCCACCAACTCCTAGACTGATTGTATAAGGAAAAATGTTTGAAACTTAGTTTAGGACTCTATATTTGTATTCAACTAGGACTCAAACCCCTCGGCAGCACCTGAACTATAAAGGATGCTGATGACACCCCTTGTAGAAGAAGTATACAGTATACATGGCTGAATCATCAGAAGTCAATTAACTCCACCGGAGATCCCGGATTTGAGATCCTCTGACGAATCACAAGCCAACATCTTATGAAAAGTCTGATAGCAACGAAAATGAAGAACAAATTAAAGGCAGGCCAGAACAAAGAAGAAACCTTGGCCGCAGAAATAGAACTAAACAAAGGAAACAAGCCTGAGATCAAGTATAAAGCCGAACTCGTCAAATACAACAAGAAAAGGGCTGAGCAATAAGCGGTAAAAAACACAGACAGAGCTAGGATTGAAGTATTAACCAAAGGACTGGTTAAGCTATGCCAAAGAATCTTTTTGATATAGTATAACACACGTTCAAACTTGTCGTGACATTATTTTATTGCTGTTGTAGCACACGGACATTATTTTATTGCATGTCTAGTAGCTATATAAGTGCTAGTACAGCCTGCCAGCAGCCCGAGTTGCACTGGTCAGATTAATGGGAATCTCTTGGTAAATTTAATTAGTACGGAGTATATGCATACAAGATGTTAGCAGCATGCATGCTTCAAGCATCAGGTCGTCCAGAATGTAATTAGGTTTTCTACGGAGACGGAGTATATTATTACAACCAGAATGCTGCGTGAGAAAACTGGAATGTATTCTTGGACACTGCATATGATCTCGTTTTGCGGCGAATCTTAGTTTGCAGCTCTCCCTTGTGATCATACTTGAGGCCAAACAATGTGACGTGGAGCACGGCGTTGAGATGATTACCACGAGGCATGACGTTCTCGATGAGGCAAAACCTGCTGTCACCCATGTAGGTAAGGGTGGTATTCAGGCGCTGCCGTTTTGGGTATTCCTCCTTGCCGAAGAGCTTCTCCTTGAGCTTGCTGCACACGGGCGGCGCCATGGCGGTGGCGCTGCGAGAGGCGACTGGGCAGCAGCAAACGTATCCATCTTCTTTGTGGTGAAGCCCAACCCACGCGTCCAACTCGGCGTCGAAGTAGGCTTGGCCTCGAAACGGCAGCACCCAGTCGCCGAGCTCCGTCCACACGCCGTTGCCGGTGTCGAAGGCGTGCGTATCGTGGCGCGTCGTCGAGATAAAAATGGTTCGTCCGTCGGGGTGCAACGCGTAGGCGGCGATGTCAAACCCGTTGAACCGCGGGGGCGGCGCACAGCTCCAGGACCACTCCATGCGCGGATCCCATAGCCCGAGGCCGCACTTGGTGGTCGGCGCCCACGACAAGGCATGGAAGGAGGGGGACTCATTGAGCTCCAAACAAACCGACGTCAAGGCGTACAACCTTTCGCCGACCGCCATTGACGCACCAAAGTCGTAGAGCCGGTCCCGGTCGGCCGGAACGCGCGGGCCGGCTGAGAGGGCGCCTGTCGCCGCGTCGTAGACGAACAGCTTTGGTGCGTGCTCGTCGTAGCGGCAGCGCGGGTTGGTGGCCACGAAGATGTTCGTGCCCATGGCGGCGAAGGCCATGCAGCAACTGGCAACCGGCGACGCTAGCCGGAGGGCAGCAGGCTCCGGGAGCTTGTGCAGCAGCTCCCGGCGGGAGTCAGTTGCTGCGGCGGCGGCGGCTTCATGGTCGTCGCCATCCATGATTTCGTCGGCGTCCATCTTATGGATACTGTACCCGCCCTCCCAGTCATCCAGCGCCAGGTACAGGTGCTGCTTCCGCCGCGGCCTGCTGCTACTCGTAATAATCGGGTGATCATGGTTCAACTTCTGCCGCTTAGACGTTGAGGACGAGGACGACGATGTATATGGCGCCATTGCGCCCGGTTCCGAAGTCCCCAACGAAGGAAGGGGCTTTCTGTCTGATCTAGGATGTGTTCTGCGGATATGCGGGGCTGGCCGGCTGCTGGGTTTTGGTTTTATAGATGGAGCCACGTTTGAAGTGCAGAATCGAAGTCGTAATCGGCGAAAGGAAAATCGATTCCGATGAAAGCAAGTCGGCAACGGCAACTCAACACCAAGATTGCTTCTGTGCAGCCGCGATTGGATTCGAATCTGAACCAACACGGAATCGTCAAGTCAGCAGTTTTTCCTTCTTTAGATAACGGTCAGCAGTTTTTTTTCTAGATTTATTTAAGGAATTTTATTTTTCAGACTAATCTTTTTGAGAGTTTTGCTCCGGTGGAACGCACAGTGCCGCGCGCGTAGGCGAATCGCGGCGTCTGACATGAATGAGGACACGGCGGAGGCGAGGGCGGCCGGCGGCGGAGTGTGGGAAGGGGCCGGCGGCGGAGGCGAGGGCGTTGGCTTATGTGCTTACTGCTCCATGCTAAGGGATATTAAATCTAGGAGTATGTTGTTTCATGATGAAATTTTCAAGCATGAAGTTAGACATTTCAACAATGAGGCTCATGCTATTGCTAAATGTGTATGTAATATGATGTCAGGGAGATATGTTTGGCTCCTTAAGCAGCCAAAGATATTGCATATACCTCTTAAGCAGCCAAAGATATTGCATATACCTCAAAACATTATGACTTCTAATATATAGTATGCCTACCTTCCTCTAAAAAATGATAGCTATATGACATATGTGACGCCTCTGAAGAAATCGACGACTCAAGATAGGTATTCGAACGGTTGTGTGAGTCAGAGATGCTAATCTAATGGCTCTAAAATTGGATCGGTTGTGTGAGACACATATGCTAATCTAATGGCTCTAAAATTGGATCGGCTTGATGGGTTCATCACAGATGCATACACTGATTATGTCTATCAAGAACTTAATGACGATAGATATGACTTGGAAAGGGTGAATGAGTCACGTTGCATAAACCAAAACTAGCTACCTACTGCGTTGCATGTTTCTGTTTTTGCCTCTCTTTTTTCCGGAAAAACTGTGTCCTGCTCCCGTTCGCACACTCAATCTCAATGTTTGTCTCCACTAAACATTGCGTGGAGCACCACGCATAAAAAACTGGTGACAATTTGCATTTCATACCTCTCTTGCACAAAAGATCCTATAGTCGATCCTTGTACTGTGCACTCTACCTAGTACCTATACAGATCGAGACACGCAAAGTGAGACGTGAGCTCGGTTCGAGCGTTACCTCATCCTACGACGTGACACGACGACGCCTTCAATCAGACGGCTCTGAGACTACCCGCACTCATGTTCCTCTAAATCTCTCCTTTAAAAGGAATATTTCGTCCTGGTCATCAATATTCTCTCATCTATATCAATTTCTCCAGCACCCATACATCCTTTAATATCATCCCCTATCCATTGTGGGACCCACTTTTTTTTCTTTATTTCTTGTTTTCTCTCCCCTTTTCTTTTTCCCCTCTCTCCTTTATCCATTCGTCCGCACCACCTCTGCCTCCTCGCTTCACGCCGCCGACGCCGCGCCTCCCTCCCTCCCTCCCTCCCCGCGCCGGCGAGCGCGCGCGGAGGCTGCCAGTGGTGGCGCTCGGCAGCAATGGCTCCCCCTCCCCGCGGAGCTCCTCGACCGGCGCCGCTCCCCCTCCCCGCGCCCTCCACCGGCGCAGCCCCGGAGCGACGTCGTGGCCGTCCCTGCGCCGCCCCAGCCCTTCTCGCCGCCGGGACGCCCGCCTTCCGCCGGATCGTCGCCTGCGCGAGTGGCGGCGGCGTTGCGGGAGGCCAGGTCGCGACGACCACGGTGCCCCACCACGCGGAGGCCGCCGGCGCGCCGCCCCCTATCTCTCCCTTCACAGCCGCGCTGGCCGTCGAGGCGAGCCCGCCGCTCTTTCCTCGACGACGACCGCGAGCGGGCGGGCCAGGGACGGGGCCAGGTCGGCCCTCGGCCATGGCGCCGCAGGGTGAGGTCGGCCCCCGGCCATGGGAGCGCGGGCGCGAGGTCGGCCATGGCGAGGAGCTCGCACCAGCGCTCGGGCATGGAGGATGGAGGCTGCGGGGCAGGCGCGGTGGCGCGGCGCGGGCTCGCCCCCTCCCCGTGCCGAGGCGGCCGCGGTAGGCACACGGCGCAGCTTCACAGCATCCGCAGCGGGCACGACCCCTCCCTGCGCCCTCCACCGGCGGCCACCCCCTCCCCTTCTTCCTTCCCGCCGCCGACACTGCGTCACCGCGGAGCTCGGACATCCACGGCGCGGGCGTAGGGCGCTGGCGTTGGGCGCGGAGCTCCGACATCCACAGCGCGGGCTCCATCGACAGCTCCGCCGCGGGCGCGTGGCCTCCGGCGACCTCCTCTGCTCCCATGTGCCGCCGCCGGAGAAATAGAAATGAAAAAGGAAGTCCGTTCGGATGGATGTGCACATGTGGCGGCGTTCCCATGTCTTGTCACCGACGGGCACGGATTTGTCCCAATACACGGTAGCCAACGGAGAAATGCTTTAGGGACCGTTCGTTGTCGGCCTGCTGGATCGAGACTTTGGAACTAGCCACATACTACGGGAAGCCTCTGACTCCGGTGGCTCTACTGCTGGAACCGACAACCACGCACTGGGAGTGGAGAGATGGCGAGAGTAGCGTGTACCCTCGTGGCCGGCGTGCCTGGAGACTAGAGGAGTACTGTGCTCTCGGGTGGCGTAGAACCGGTTCCGGGGTATAAAAAGCTGTGGTAGACGGGGTTGGCATATGCAAGCTTAAGTGCTACATATGCAGTGTGGATAGGGATCCCCAGCTGGGTACTTTCTGGATTCGAATCGACGTTGCTCCTCGGTTAATGGAGACTTGATCCACTGACTTACACCGAAAAGTGGTTCGGAACTAGAATGTTTTATTTTGAGAATGATTAAGAAATTGAAAGAATGTGATATATGAGAAGGAATATTGAAACTCTGGCTGTGATTAAAATAATATTGAGATGAAATATTGAGATAGGATAGTAATGCTTTTCTGCAAAACTCTTGAACTCTTGCTCACAGCCTTACCTTAACTCCCCTCAGCCTGCATTCCTGAGTCTCATCTTTCTCTTTAGTCGGGTAAGTCTTGCGGAGTAACCTAGTACTCAGGGTTTGTTAACCCCTATCGCAGGAAGTCAGCAGCCGGAGATCTGTCTTGCTCCCTGCTGCGTGACGCTCGTTCGTGAAGGAAGTGATGATGAGTGATGTTGGACCCTTGGGCAGGGTTCGTATTATTATATGGTATTTGCTACCTTAATGCTACTTCTATTTAAGTATAGATTGTAATAACTGCACTCGAATTTATATTTGGATCGCTGGTTTGTAATCTAAGTACTATAAAATCCTCCGTACATTTACTCTGATATATTTTATTATGACATGTTGTAACCCTGTAATGGCTTCGTAATGGGATCCTGTCGGAGAATACGGGTGCTTATGTAGCCCGGCAGAGCCTTCTAGATCATCTGGGACACGGGCCCGGCTGTCAGAGGTCATTAGTGACAATGACAGGTGCCTGTGGGCCATATGATTTAGGCGGTTCTGTTACACCTCGGCCATGGCGCCGCAGGGTGAGGTCGGCCCCCGGCCATGGGAGCGCGGGTGCGAGGTCGGCCATGGCGAGGAGCTCGTACCAGCGCGCGGGCATGGAGGATGGAAGCGGCGGGGCAGGCGCGGTGGCGCGGCGCGGGCTCGCCCCCTCCCCGTGTCGAGGCGGCCGCGGTAGGCACACGACGCAGCTCCACCGGCATCCGTGGCGGGCACGACCCCCTCCCTGTGCCCTCCACCGGCGGCCGCCCCCTCCCCTTCTTCCTTCCCGCCGCCGACGCTGCGTCACGGCGGAGCTCGGGCATCCACGGCGTGGGCGTAGGGCGCTGGCGTTGGGCGCAGAGCTCCGGCATCCATGGCGCGGGCTCCAACGACAGCTCCGCCGCGGGCGCGTGGCCTCCGGCGACCTCCTCTGCTCCCCTGGCCGTGGGAAGACGGCGCTCCCGGATGCAGGCAAGGAAGGAGCTGTACACCGTCGTGGTGGCCGCCAAGAACCGCCGGCGCGGGCAGGGCCGCCGCCTCCGGCCGCGGGTGAGCCCTCCACGCGCTGCTGCTGCTCTCTCACTCACCGGTATCCTCCCTCCTTGCCGTGGTGGGGACTCGTGGGCAAGCGTGGCGGGGGAGACGAGCACGACGGGGCCCATCCGTCCTTTACGGGAGGCCCGGTATCCCTGGGAATTTCCCGGATGCTGCCTGCGACACCGGACAACGTGGCATGATACAGGGCACCGCTGCAGCTCCATCTTCCGGTACGTGCTCCTGCAGGAAGTGGATCCAGGACCCGCTGCGGATGGTCTCATGGCGTTTCGCCACGACCCCCGGCCCTGTATACGTACACGTCGTCTCGCTGCCGGCGTCTGCTTGCATGAACATGCATGCATGTTGTTGGCTGGGCTTGGGCCATATCACGCGACGCTGGAAAGTGGAGCCTACCAAAGCCCATGTCACGCGACGCTGGAAAGTGGAGCGGAGTTATCCATTTCCCCTCGTTTTTACGCCGGATTTGGTGGCGTACCGGCCCGCTAAAAGCATGACACGATGCCACGATGGCTTCTTTGCGTACCAATATAGCACTTCTCAAAAAGTTTTATTACCCAGGTGTCTACTCAAAGAAAAAAACTTTTACCCAGGTGTAGGCATTGCTCGCATGGCACACAGCCACACACGCTTAGATATTGTCCATTTTATTTTATTTGTTATTTATGGAATCCAAATCCATGGTAAAATTTTACCATCCGCGTCGACCCTTTTTAAAAATCATGTAATTAATATCTGTCATGAATTATCAATAAAGAAATTTATGCAAAACATTTTTTTTATTTTTTCTCACTCAATATATTTTGACTTATTGATTGATAGTTTATAGATTTCCAGCTAGATTTGTGTTGGTTTTAAGAAAATACAGAGGTGGTCATCAAAGAAAGGACACGATTATCGCACCTTGCTCGCTGACGCTCCCAGCATCGGCGGCGGCTCGCCGACGCTCCCAGCATCGATGGCCGCTGCCGCCGCCGGACTACTTTGGTTGGCTCCCGGCTGTAAGTTAAATCAGGCACCGAAAAGCCTCCACAACCCTTGCTCAATCTAAACCTCCACATCCACCACCACGGTCGACGGCGCTCTAGCATCCCGCCCACCCATTGTCGGGCCGACATACTACCAAGCATCTAGAGTCAAGGGTAGGCAGAGGGGGAGACAACAAACCCTAACCTGCCTTTCGGTGGAGACAGCAATGGCTGGCGCCCGATGTGATGTTGAGCGGCAACGCGAGAGCGCGACCTCTCGTACATTAGAGTTGACGATTGTGAAAACTCTTGTCCACGTCACTCGTATATACAGTGGCGGATCCACATGGGGGGCTGCAACCCCCCTCTCCCCCGTAATATCTTGATTTCAGCACTAATTACTGTAGCAAAAGCTTGATTTTACCATTAAAACTTCATGCAATTCAAAAGCTCCATTATTTTAGCCCCCCCCCCCCCCCGCCCTCTATCCTGCCTCCGCCACTGCGTATATATATTGGGGGGGGGGGGCATATGCTTGCGTGAATCATTGCATATCAGTGTGTATTGTTTCACGTGTCGCGCTTAACTTTTGTGCGTAACTAGCAAATGTGCTTGTACCCAATACATTTCGAGACTTGATTCCATACAATGCGAAGTCGTTCTAACTCATATGAGCATGGATCATGGATCGGAACATGGTTGCCATAGATTGTTCTGGCAATAAAGGAAATGGGTTTGAAAAAACTCTTCACTCTTTAATATTTGGTAGAAAGTAGAGACAGAGAGAAAGATTATATTCCATATCATCTATATATTTTGTTATAAAATAAATGACCTTCCCAAATATAATGCATTACATCAGGGGAAATATCAAGGCATTTATATCAAAAAAAGGTAACATGCTAATTTAAATGCGGTATTATTGTTCAGACGTACGTATATGGAATTTAAACGGAAAATCAGTACAAATTATTTGCCGCGACAGTTGCCAAATCGGCAGCCATCTTCACCGCACTCTCCCCTATTTAAAGGTCCCCTCCCTCTCAACATTCCACACCAGCTCCACTCATCAAAACCTCTCAGCACCCTTCACTCATCAGCCATGGTGCTCACCATGGCCACCGGCCAAGAGGACTCGCTCCTCCTGTTCCTCCTTCCCACCACCTCCACACTCCCGCCCCTCGTGGGAGTTTTCATCCTGGCCGCCGTGCTCCTTTGGCTATCCCCAGGCGGTCCTGCGTGGGCGCTGTCCCGCTGCCGCCGCCCACCGTCCGGCCCGACGGGCGTGGTGACCGCGCTCTCAAGCCCTGTGGCGCACCGCACCCTGGCGGCGCTGTCCCACGCCGTAGACGGCGGCAAGGCGCTGATGGCCTTCTCCGTCGGGATCACCCGCCTCGTCGTGTCGAGCCAGCCCGACACGGCGCGTGAGATCCTCGTCAGCCCTGCGTTTGGCGACCGCCCCGTCAAGGACGCAGCGCGCCACCTGCTCTTCCATCGCGCCATGGGCTTCGCCCCGTCCGGGGACGCGCACTCGCTGCCAACCACCTGTTCGGTCCGCGCCGTGTGGCGGCTGCCGCTCACCACCGCGTCTCCATCGGAGAGGCCATGGTCTCCGACGTCGCCGCTGCCATGGCTCGCCTCGGCGAGGTCTCCCTGAAGCGCGTGCTGCATGTCGCGTCTCTCAACCACATCATGGCCACCGTCTTCGGCAAGCGCTACGACATGGACAGCCAAGAGGGCGCCCTTCTGGACGAGATGGTCGCCGAGGACTACGACCTCCTGGGCACGTTCAACTGGGCTGACCACCTGCCATTGATCAAGCTTCTCGACCTCCAGGGCGTGCGCCGCCGGTGCAACAGGTTAGTCCAAAAGGTTGAAGTGTTCGTGGGAAAAATAATCCAGGAGCACAGGGCGAGGCGCGCCAATGGAGCACTCGGCGATGAGTACATAGGTGACTTCGTCGACGTCCTTCTTGACCTCGAGGGAGAGGAGAAGCTGTCCGAATCCGACATGATCGCTGTTCTTTGGATAAGATCGCTAGAGATCGTTAATTTGCTGTGTAAAATGCATGTTCTTTCACGTCTTAAACGTTGCGTTCATGGAAAAATGGCTGCATTGAATTCTCACGCTCGTTTTTAATTGTCTTGTTCAGGAGATGATCTTCAGAGGCGCCGACACCGTGGCGATCCTGATGGAGTGGATCATGGCGAGGATGGCGCTGCACCCGGACATCCAGGCGAAGGCCCAGGCGGTCGTGGCCAACCTCCCCTACATCCTGTGCATCGTGAAGGAGACGCTGCGCGTGCACCCTCCGGGCCCGCTCCTCTCCTGGGCGCGCCTCGCCATCCACGACGCGCACGTCGGCGGCCACCTGGTCCCCGCCGGCACCACCGCCATGGTGAACATGTGGTCTGTCGCGCTTGACCCCGCCATCTGGGCGGAGCCGGAGGAGTTCCGCCCCAAGCGCTTCCAGGAGGAGGACATGAGCGTTCTCGGGAGCGACCTCCGCCTGGCCCCGTTCGGCGCCGGCCGCCGCGTCAATGTTAATATTAGTAAAATTTATACATCAGGTTGTCAGAATCTAATAAATTCAAATAAAAATGCATCCTTCCAAGTGACACTATATCAAATACAGATTAAAATAATTACGAACTAACATAAAAGCCAACAAAAGGGCCATTTACCGCTGCCTAGGCATGGCCTAGTAGAAACGTCGATAGTGTAAATCATTTATTACCAAGAAACATTGCCTCAAACTCTCTTTTCGGGTTGCTTCCAAAATCCAGCGACACAAAGCATTAAGAAATGATATCACAGAAAACCCAGCACTGAAAGCGTGGACAAAGCGTTGACAGGAATTGCCAAATGAATCAACTCTTATGTTCAATGCTTCCCAAAATCCAGCAATAGAAGCCATGGAGAAAGAAGGATCCTAATAAGAAAAAGCTAAAACTAAGGCTAAGAGCTCTCAGAATCAACTCTTGAGACCATAAGAGCGCACTGAAGGAACAACCAAAACAAAGGGTTTGTTTAGTTCCCTATGGAATGCAAAATACAACATGTCAACTCTTTTGGAATAATGAAATGTAAAATGCTAAAATATTCAGGGGTGTGTTTACTTTCATCCAAAGTGCAGAATGACAACATTCATCATGGTGTTTTTGGCCTATTTTTGATCTCCAGGGTGCCAAATCCAAAATGCCAAAAGGCCAACTTTTCGGTACAATTTCACTGTGGTGTTTAGCTCCATTTTGCAAAATGATGGGCCAAAACACCAATTTCTTTTTTTTTTTTTTGCAAGAATGGGGAACTAAACAGGCCACCACCAAAATGAAATGCAGGCTCGTGTTGTTGCTAAGCCCCAAAGGAAGGAGCTTTTCTCACGCGAAACAAAATACAGACGATGTAGCACCCGATTTTCTAAAGAATACCAAGCGCTAGCTATATGTGTGTCAGGATGTCCACAAGACACATATAGCGATAATTATGAAAAATATCAGAAGGGATGCTTTGTTACATATTGAAACATATTAACATCAAGACTTACATATATATCAGAGCACAATGGAAAATATTCCTAATCTTTATCTTCGGGTCATCATACTCCACAGGGACAGGTTGACTGGGGGAGCATTCCACCTACTACTCATGTAAACTCCACAAGAAACTCCTGACTTGAACCGTCCTCTAGTACCCATCCAAGATTTTTATTGGTGATAAAAACAAGTGTAATGCTCAACAAGTATAACATGAGGGGATGCAAGACTCAAAATGCTAGACTCGATTGAACTGCGATAAGCATTTTTAGTTGATCATATTTTATTTATTAAACCTAAGTCACTAGGTTATGCTTGGATGCCCATGTAATTATAATTAATTATCATCATCATCATCATCATCATCATCATCATCATCATCATCATCAATATTAATCATCACCTCTGCCATCCATAGAGAACCATCTATCTCAAAAAGGATCCAGGCCACTCGTGTTCGTGAGCACGGCTGATATATCAGTTTGATCAAACTTTGCAGAGTGTATACACTTTCACATTGAGTTATGATTCTCTTTTGCCTGAGGTGATCAGACTTTTGACCCACTTCCAAGATAAGTCGGCAGGGTCTCACTACGAAGCCCTTCACTAATTACCCTAACAAGTTAGTAGCCGCGAGGTTTCACCGTCTAGGCGAACGGAGCCCCCCATCAAGACTGGCACACTTATGACCACAACCCAGCACACATCTTCATAGGCAGGAAGCCATTTTGCAACCTAGTCCTCCCTCTTGCGCTGAAAACTTTTGGTAACCACTAGCAAGCTAAAGAAAACTACCTATATGACTAAGAGGGGGGGACTAGTGTATTTTCAACTGTTCGTTGTCTAGTGCATTTTCAGTGCTTTAGTTGTTCAGCGTTTTACTTTCAGGAGCCGTTCTTTCATTTCTAGTGAACTGAAATATAATCGATAGATCAGGCTATTTTGTTTGAGATTTACCATTGCACAACTTTCTAAAGTTCATATATTAATCTATTTTAAATTTAGGGCCCCTTTGGAAGCTAGGGTAGGTAAATGATAGGAATAGGAAAACTGGAGGAATTGAGGTGGATCGTCTTTCCAATCCCATGGTAACAGTAAATACAGGAATGGCCCTTTGGCAAGCTCAGAAAAATATAGGAAAATTCTCTCTCCACTCCTAGTCTCCTACCGGACAAAACACCGCACAAATGGAGCCCACACCTTCGTCTCTCCCATGGCGCCCCCCTCTCCTCACTCGTCTCCCCCACGACGCTGCCCTTTCCTCTCCCCTACCTCACCATCACCCTCAACCACACGGCGCTCAGTCCTCCCTCTCCCCCTCTTTCTCTCCCCCCTCGTCCACGGCCACGGGCAGATCCAGGTGTCCGCGTCGACCCAACCCTCGGCCATGGTGACCTCGGGCGGATCCAGCGCCCGCGGCTATGGCGACCCTGGCCTCGTGCAGATCCAAGCGGCCGCGGCCACGACGGTGACCGGATCCGACCTCCCCGCGAGAAGGTACGAGGCGGGGCGACGGCCGGAGCAGCGGCGGAGCCTACACGGATGGCAATGCCTGGCGGCCGAAGGGAAGGTCTGTTGGCGGCCGGGGCGGACTGCGGCGCCCCACCTCTGTCGGATCCGGCCGCCCGGGGCCGCAAGCGGCGCACTCGGTCGACGCTCTCCGACCGGCGAGTCTGTAGCGGCGGCGGCTGGCGTGCTGCAGGTCGACGTCGTCGACGACCTCCACCGCGGGCACCTGACCGCGACGCGAGGGGCTGCGTGGTTCTCCTGCGCCGGCCTGGAAGTGGAGGCCACGCCCGTGAAGAAGCGGCAACGTCCATCCGCTCTGCTTCAGCACAGCGGCGTGTCCCGTAGGAAATTTTCCAAGAAGTCCGACCTCATGCTTTGTTTCCTCCAGAATGTAGGCATAAGATTCTATTCCGGTGGAATGCTTCCTTCGTTTTTGGTAGAACAAAAGAGCAGGAAATGATCCTATCTTATGAAATTCCTATCCTGTGATTTTCCTTTGATTCACCCGTGAACCAAAGGGGGCCTTACGGTGTGAGGCCATGGGAGATGAAAATAGATCAAGGCCTCTTTCATTTTGAGGGAATGAAAATTGACTTGATAGATTAGGCTATTTGGCTTGAAATTTAATATTAAAAAATTTCAAAATTCACATATTATCTCAAATTCATAGGGTGGAAAATGAAAACAGATTCTATAAATCATCATGCTATGTTTCTACTTTGCAACTTATGAGTATCTCCAACAATTTGCTATTTTTTATTTCTCAAATCACGCTATTTGTCAACTCACAAAATAATATGTGGTAGAAAAAAAGATCACACAATTTTAGTCCTCAAACCCAAAGTATTTCCCACCAAAAGATAAAAGGAAAATAACCAAAAGATAAAAGGAAAATACTTTTACGACGAGGACTCTATACTTTCCATAATTAACTGATTCTAGAATTAAAATTTTTCTCCCCAGCAAATTTGCAACACAACCCAAAGAGCCAAATAAAATTGTGTTTCTGCACTCCACGAAGCACCACCGCAGCCACGGCGCTACCCGCACGCTCGCCGTAGCCGTGTCATGGCTGTGTTGCCGCCTCCCCAGCAGCATGAGCACGCGCGTGCGGCCATCCATGCCAGGCTGTCGCTTCCGCCCCACCAGCCCGCGTCCCTCCTCGTGGGTGCGCATCTGCTCGCGTACAGGAGCGCCGCCTCGACGCGCCCTGGTCCTCTCAGGTCGCCGACTAGTCCACCGCCGCCGCCGAGCCCTCTGTGGCCAGGAATCGGCCCTGCCATGGCCCTAGAGAGCGTCGATGATACTATCGTCTCGTGCGCAGGGGGGAGAAGCAGCGGCGCGAGAAAGGCCGCGGATGCGCGCGGGTCGCGTGCGCGCATATTAGCGCGCTGAATGTTTACTCAGAGCAACGCTGAATCTTCACTGACCAACTCTAACACTTTTGCATACGGGCTTTGCATTCTTATTTTTTAAAAAGTCTATAGAACTCCTACCCAACAGTTTTAAAAATTAGCTTTACATTTTTATTAACTTGGCAAAAATCATTTGATGGATTGACATATATGCAAGCTCACGATCGGCTTGGCATTCTGTCTCGCGCAGCCGCGCACTACACATGCGCACGCTCTTCCCTACCGCGCCGCCAACGGCTATATTGTGAAGTTGGAAAAAGGATACCGGTATGTCTCACGCGTGCGCCGCCAACGGCTGGGCCAGGCTAGGCCGTGGATGTGACGTGGTGAGGCAGGCAGGCAAATGGATGGGCTTTTCATTTTTCTGTCAATCATGTTGCTTGAATATGGGAGTTAGTTCCATTATTTCTAATTAATAAAATGAATTGTCATTTCTCCACTATGGAAGGTGGCGAGAGGCTCACGGCTCCTGGCCTCCACGTGAGGCTCCTTGCCTTCTCAAGGGGACGTGAGGCTCCTCGAGGCTCCTGGCCTCTCAGTTTTTTGTTTGCTTTCCAATCCCCTTGGCCTTTCTTTCCCGTAGTATATATCCTATGCTCCTTCGCCAGTCATCTTATTGGTTCTTATTTCTCTTTCTACCGAGACAACTACGAAAACAAGAACACACATCAGCTGCAAGAGGGTTTTCCCCCGTCTCAAAACTCTGCGCGCACATAGAAGTGAGAGGGTAGGTGCCTCCGAAGCCCTTACCATCTAGGAACCCTGCTCGGAGTGCATGGCAATTAGGTTTTTGGAAACGACTACGTGACTGCTCAATCTCTTCTTTTTCCTGGTGACCGTTCGTGTGATCGATCATTGACGTCTTCTTCCTGGAGGCGCGTACGGCACTGCGAACATCATCCAGCACTGACTGTGTTCCACTACTTCAAGCAACGCATCAATTCGCATGCCATGACTGGAGGTGCTGGTGCGAGTGGAGTCTCCGATGCCTTCGGCATGGGACCCTCGATGGGGATCCCCAGGGTTCCCTACCGAGTACGTTATAGAAGTAGGCCCATACGATGGTCCCACAACCTAACAAACCAGACATGGACCAAGCTACGTGCGTTCCACCAACTCCTAGACTGATTGTATAAGGAAAAATGTTTGAAACTTATTTTAGGACTCTATATTTGTATTCGACTAGGACTCAAACCCCTCGGCAGCACCTGAACTATAAAGGATGCTGATGACACCCCTTGTAGAAGAAGTATACAGTATACATGGCTGAATCATCAGAAGTCAATTAACTCCACCGGAGATCCCGGATTTGAGATCCTCTGACGAATCACAAGCCAACATCTTATGAAAAGTCTGACAGCAACGAAAATGGAGAACAAATTAAAGGCAGGCCAGAACAAAGAAGAAACCTTGGCCGCAGAAATAGAACTAAACAAAGGAAACAAGCCTGGGATCAAGTATAAAGCCGAACTCGTTAAATACAACAAGAAAAGGGCTGAGCAATAAGCGGTAAAAAACACAGACGGAGCTAGGATTGAAGTATTAACCAAAGAACTGGTTAAGCTATGCCAAAGAATCTTTTTTATATAGTATAACACACGTTCAAACTTGTCGTGACATTATTTTATTGCTGTTGTAGCACACGGACATTATTTTATTGCATGTCTAGTAGCTATATACACTATATATACACTAGTACACAAAAGCTCTACACCGATGCCACTGTTTTATTTATACAGGCGGTTCCTGTTACCCGACGCCAGCAGAAAAAAAACGGTGGGGCCAGAGATAAGAACCGCCAGTGCAAATCAGTTTGCACAGGCGGTTCACTTAAGGAAATCGCTAGTAGAAATGTCCTATTTCTAGTTGCTGTTCAGTTAAGTGAACCGCCAATAAAAATCAATTTCTACAGGCGGTTCACTTAACTGAACAGCCAGTAGAAATAGGACATTTCTACTGGCGGTTTCCTTAAGTGAACCGCCTGTAGAAATGGTTTTCTACAGGCGGTTCACTTAAGGAACCGCCAGTACAAAGCCTGCTATAAATGCCCCTTCTTCCTCCCCGAGCCGAACACTAACTCGCAGCCAACTTGCATAGTTGGTGATTTTGGTGATCCAGACTTTTCCAAATACAAGGGGAGAGGTTTTGATCTTCATTTCTTTGAAGGAGATTGCTAAAAAAAAGTTAGTTTACTTACTTCTAACCTCGTTTTAACCATTCTTTGCTCCATTTAGCTAAATTTTGGATCTAACGTTTCACCATGAGCAAGAGAGAGGAATAGCTAGGTTATTGTCTTTTTTTTTCAAATGATGTTGCTCAACACGGTTTGATGAAGTTTGCTCTCTCTCCCTATCATGATTGCTTCTTAGTTTAAATAGTTTCTCCCCTCTCTCAACATGGTTAGTTCACCTCCATTAATATAAGCATTTAAGTCATATTTGTATGACTTTGCATGTGTAATAACATGATTTAATGGAAGATTATAATAGTGAATACCCATTCTTCCTCCCCGATCTAAGCAGAACTCGCAGCCAACTTTCATTGGAGGCGATTTGGAGGTCTACATGCATTTCACCCTCTACAAGGGGAGATGTTTTCATCTTCATTTTTTGGAAGGAGATTTCTAAAAAAAGGTTAGTTTATACCTCTCACATCTTTTTGAACCATTCTTGCTCTATTTAGCCATTTTTTGGATATCGGGTTCCACCATTATTGTCTCTCTTTTCATTTAATTTGTTATTTATAGGTAATGATGGAGAGGCCATATTGGATGTATAAGTTACCAAGAGTCGATCCATCATACCCACCTGAGCTCAACAGGTTCATTGATGCCGCTAAGAGCCATGCTAGGAGAACAGACATGAAGCATATATATTGTCCATGCACAGACTGCAAAAATATTATTGTGTTCGATGACACAGAGCCAATCCTTTCTCATCTGGTCCGTCGAGGATTTATGCAGGACTATTTGATTTGGACTAAACATGAAGAGGGTAGTTCTGCACCTTATTTAGCTGAAAATCATGAGAACATCGGCGCCGATGGCCTGGATAAGTTTGTACGAGGGACACATCAGCCTAGTACCCAGAGTGAACATGTAGTGCTAAATGTTACTGATCATGATTTCGTTGGAGGAAATGTAGACGACAGAACTGATCATGTCCTACCAGATGCTGAGAAAGATGCAGAACTCTTAGACGCAATGTTGCGTCGTCATACTGATCCATCAATATTCTTCGTGAAAGGTATGGAGGCCATGAAGAAGGCAGCAGAAGAGACTTTTTACGATGAGTCGAAGGGTTGTACGAAAGAGTTCACGACCCTGCGGTCCGTGATGAAGTTGTTGATGGTCAAAGCTAGATATGGTCTTTGTGATGCTGGTTTCGATGCGTTCTTGAGTATTCTAGCAGACATGCTTCCAAAGGAGAACAACATGCCAGCTAATACCTACTACGCAAAGAAGCTAATCAGTCCGCTTACTATGGGTGTCGAAAAGATCCACGCCTGTAGAAATCATGCATCCTTTATCGAGGTGAGGATTATAAAGACTTGGAGAGCTGTCCAAATTGTGGCGCAAGTAGGTACAAGACGAACAAAGACTATCGAGAGGAAGAGAACGTAGCCTCTGTGTCTACAGCATGTAAGAGGAAAAAGAAAACCCAGCAGAGTTCAAAACCCACAAAGAAAGAAATAGGGAAAGTAGACTACTATGCGCAGAAAAAGATTCCGACTCTGGTGATGTGGTACCTTCCCGTGGCTGATCGATTGAGGTGTTTGTTTGCAAACCCTGGCGATGCCAAGCTTATGGGTTGGCATGCTTCTGAGGAGCACAAGGACAATGGAAAGCTAAGACATCCAGCTGATGGCAAGCAATGGCAAGATTTCAGTGCAAATCACCCAGATTTTGCTAATGAGCCAAGAAATATTAGGTTCGCTCTGAGTACGGATGGAATGAATCCATTTGCCGAGAGGAGCAGCAAGCACAGCACATGGCCAGTGATCCTCACCATATACAACCTTCCTACTTGGTTGATGCAGAAGCGAAAATACCTTTTACTAACACTTCTTATTTCTGGACCTACACAACCTGGAGTTGACATGGATGTCTTTTTGGAGCCCTTAATGGAGGACATGAAAAAATTATGGGAAGAAGGTATCAAAGTGTTGGACGAGTACCGCAAACAGACATTCACACTGAAAGCAATTATATTTGTTACCATCAATGACTACCCTGCTCTATTCGTGCTATCAGGGCAGTTCAAGGGGAAGGTTGGTTGTGTAATATGCATAGATGAAACAGCTTGTGTATACCTAGATGAATCAAACAAGCTAGTTTACATGAGGCCCAGACGTTTCTTACCGAAAGGACACAAGTTCCGCTTGCGTAAGATGGATAAGTACTTCGACAATATGGATGAACTACATTCTACTGCTCCATCAGGTAATCTTTTGCTCATTGGTCGGTGATAATGTTGATCATATCCAACCATATAGCTAACTTTTCTACTGCTCAATCAGGTAACAGCAAAGGTCAAAGAGTTTTTGAAATTGTCAAAAACATCAAGTTCGCTTTCGGGAAGAAGACAAAAGAAGGGAAGGCCAGAAAGGATGTCAAGCCAACTTCAGGGGCTACATTTAAGAAGATGTCAGTTTTCTTCAAGTATTTGCCATATTGGAAAGAGTTGGACGTACGACACGCGATCGATGGCATGCACGTTCAGAAGAATGTGTTTGAGAGCATAGTTGGCATCTTGCTAGACATGAAGAGCAAGACGAAGGAAGGACTGAAATCACGTCTAGACATGGTAAACTTAGGCATAAAAAAGGAACTTCACCCTATTTCTCTTGAAAATGGGAAGTACCACCTCCCAGCAGCAAGCTACAACCTCAACAAAGATAAGCAACATGCGATATGTGTGTGCTGGAAGAATTTGAAAGTTCCATCTGGATTCTGCTCCAACTTAAGGAGTATTGTGTCAATTAAAGACCTTACACTCACCAACTACAACTCACATGATTATCATGTCATGTTGACTACCTTCCTCCCTCTTGCCATCAGGGCTATAAAGCCAGTGTTCTTAAAGATGGCAATCACAAGGTTGTGCTACTTCTTCAATAAGATCTCACAGAAGGTAATTGACCGCGATGAGTTGCCTTCTCTACAAGAATTCGTAGTGGAGACATTGTCACAGCTTGAGATGTGTTTTCCCCCATCTTTTTTCGATATAATGGTACACCTCATGGTGCACTTAGTGGGACAAATAGAAGCATTGGGCCCCATGTATTTGCATGAAATGTGGACATATGAGCGTTTCATGTCAATATTGAATGGCTATGTTTCAACTCGTGCTCGTCCTGAGGCATCCATGATAGAGGGGTACTTGACCGAAGAGGCCATAGAGTTCGGAGGTCCTTTCTGCAATAATGTCCTAAAAGACCAGATTGCAATAGGTTTACCTCCTACACGACATGAGGGTAGGCTGCATGGACGCGGGAGGATGGGACGGAAATCATTCATCCCTTCAGATTACAAAATAGTCCTTGAGGCACACCACAACATCTTACAACAGCTATCATTAATTGACCCATTCATCGAGCAACACATTAATGAGCTTCGAAAACATAATCCTGGATGCACTGATGATTGGGTAATGAAAGAACACAAGCAGCGGTTTACCACATGGCTAAGTGAGAAGAACATTCCAAATGGGGAAACAATTGAGGAAAAAACCATCAAGAAGTTGGCATCGGGACCATCATGCTAGGTCACGACATGGAAAACCTATGACATTAGTGGCTTCACGTTTTGTACCAAATCCAAGGACCAAAAGAGTATGTCACAAAATAGTAGTGTTCGGTGCGAGGCCTTAGATGATGGAACTGGTGAAATCACTACTTACTTTGGCTTCATTGAGGACATATGGGAACTAGATTATGGTACATTCCAGGTCCTCGTGTTTCGATGCCAATGGGTTGAAGACAAACATGTCACAGTGGATAAATATGGGCTCAGAGTTCTTGATCTAAGTAAAGTAGGTGATAAAGATGACCCATGGATTCTTGCTAACCGTGCTGCACAGGTCTTCTATGCTGAACAGGTCCTTTCCAAGAATGAGAAGAAAAGCACCGACAAGCCAAAACATATTGTTTTTTCTGAAAAACAACAAGCCATAAGAGTTGACGATGTAACTGATCTGGAGGATTTTAACTAATTCGACGAAATGAGTGTCTTTAAAGACCATCCAATCAAGATAAAGAATGTTGAGCGAAGCATCCCATCAACTGCATTGCCATGGGTGCGCCACGATGGAGAAGGAAGAACAGTAGCAGGATAGCTAGCTAGCTAGGATTATGTGTCTTGTACCATTTATGAGTCTTGTAATCCATTTGAACATAAATATTACCTTCCCTACCATCATGTGTGATAATATGTCAATCGACGCTATCTTATCTTAACCCTACGTAAACCCTATCTTAACCATAGCTAAACACTAGCTTAACCCTAGGTAAACCATAGGTTAACCCTAAGAAGTTTGCAAAACCAATAAAAAAATACATAAAATAATACATATTATTTATATATAATGCAGATAACCTAATTACAAAACAAACAAAAAAATAACCACTACTTTTGAAGCTACCAAACCCAAAATATGAATAATTAATAATTGGTTAACCCAAAACTAACCATTGCATGATTTAAATATAGCATAACTAGTCCAGAATAACATATAGCAACATATTTATATTATTATGTGCAAAATAGAATAAGATTACTTGTAAAAATAAAAAATCATTTCTGTAGGCGGTTGTCTTAGAGAACCGCCTGGAGAAATCATTTCTGCAGGCGGTTCTCTAAGTCAACCGCCTGCACTAACACGATTTGTGCAGGCGGTTTACTATATCAACCGCCTGCACTAATAGCTTGTGCAGGCGGTTACTTAAGAAAACCGCATGCATAAATGGTTCCCATTTATATTCACTACGCGGGAGCCTGAAATTTTCTAAGTCACGGAGGCGCCTTTCTTCTCTCTGGTACGCCGTCAGGCTGCCGAAATTTTCCGCCGAGCGCGCCGCCGCCGCCGAGGCCTACCGCGCCCGCCGCCGCCGAGGCCTAGTAGGTCGCTCTCTCTCTCTCTCTCTGCTTCTCTCTCTTACATCCCTCTCCCTCTCGCGCGTGGTGGCGGCACGCGGCTGTGGCGGCGGTGGCGGCACGCGGCTATGGCGGCGGTGGCGGGCCAGCGGTGGTGGCACGCGGCGGTGCGGCGGTGGTGGCGCGCGCGGTGCGGTGGTGGCGCGCGGCGTGGCGGCTGTGGGCCTTAGCAGGCCGGCCGCTGCTATTGGGCCGGCCTGCTATGGCTCGTTTGTGGTTTTATTTTTTTAAAATTAGTTTTTAGTTTTATTAGTTAGATTAGTTATTAGGTTTAGTTAATTAGTTAGATTAGTTAGGTTTAGTTAATTAGGTTTTTAGTTAGGTTTTTTAGTTAGGTTTTTTTAGTTAGGGTTTTTAGTTAGATTTTTTGAGTTAGGGTTTTTAGTTAGGGGTTTTAGTTAATTATAGTTAGGTTCTTTGAGTTAGGTTATTTAGTTAGGGTTTTTAGTTAGGGTACATATACATATACATATTCATATACATATACATATACATATACATGTTATAAATGATTGTTTCTTTTTGCATTATAATTTATTGCCTTTGTATATGCTAGAAACTTCGCCATGAGTTCTCCAACGAACCAAGGACAAGGGTCGCCCCATAATGATGACCAAGGACAAGCACGACCCTCCCACAACGACAAGAGTGGCTCTACTTCGGAAGACGAAGGATACCACACCCCTAGCGATCCGTGCCCTAGCATCGATAGGGTGGCTCGTCGTGAAATGCAGCGTGACCCAAATTACGATCCGGCAAATGACGAGGTAAACGCATCCATGATTTCATGTGTTTACATTACACATGATTAACTTACCATGCATGATTTCATGTGTTTATTATTTTACACCTTACATCTATGATATAAGAGGTGATGTCTCAATTCCGCCAAATTGCTGAAGAAGATACAGTGACACCCGGAGACGCCGCACCAAAACCAACCGAGACGACCACCGAGACTGGTTCAAGGAAAAGAAAGCAGAGTGATCGAGCAAGAGGTGACAGGAGAGCGAACAAGTGGCCGGACAAAACATATCGGGTTACAGAAGTCAATGCCAAAGGACAACCTGTAGCTCCTCAACCAGTGCCAGCTAAGTTTCAGAACGCAGTTGGTTTCTTAGTTAGAGATATGCTAGACTGCACAATATCTAATTGCAAGGATGTGCCAGCTGATACAAAGACGGCCATGTGGAATAAACTTTGCACGAGGTTTCTTTTTCCTCAGGGTTCAGAAAACCTCGTTAGGGCATATGCCATGAAACAGATTGCGATCTCGTTCCGAGGCTGGAGGTATGAGCTCAATGTAAAATACCTGAAGCTCGGGTTGGACCCGACAACGAAGTACAAGATCACGGCAGGTCAGTGGGCTGTTTTTCAAGAGCAGAAGAATCGGCCGGAATTCCTAGCTATGAGCCAAGCCGCTTCAGAACAAGCAAAGAAGAACGTGTACCAGCACCACCTTGGCTCAGGTGGATATGACAGTCAGCTAGAGAAATGGAGAAGAGAAGAGGCTGAAAGGAAGGCGGCAGGGTTGCCTGTGCTGTCTAAGCAAATTGGCGAAAGGAGCGCGAATTGGCTTCGTGCTCGAAAACCTAGAGAAATAACAGATACAGGCGCGTCCTTTCATAATCCATTGGTGGAAGAAGCTGCAAAGAACATCTATGTGGTGGCAGCTAAGGAAAAGGAAGGATCATTCAGGCCACAAAGGGAGAAGGACGTCCTGACTGTTGCTCTGGGTAACCCCGAGCATCCTGGACGTGTACGAGGGATCTCATCCAAAAAGGGATGGAAAGAAGGATTTGGTCAGGAGTGGGAGGACATGTACAAGAAACGTGATAGATACAAGGAAGAGATGAAGAGTTATTTTGAGCAAGAGGTCAAGAAGGACTTCAAAGAGATGATGTCTGCAATGCTAGCTAACCCTGATCCTGACTTGGTGCAGCAATTGGTGAGCGTGGTGTCCAATCAACAGATGACGACCACTCATGCTCTGTCCCCGATGCAGATTGTACCAGCAACTGATCAACAGTTAGCGAGTCCACCGATTAAAAGCAGTGTCGCGTCTACGGCCAACAAGGTTCGCTATCCAGTTGATGACATCACAGGGCCAACACCTTGTTCCCTAGTCATAAGATACGGTTTCAATAATAATCGTACAAGGAAAGTGGCCAGTGGCTTTGCTATCCCAGGACGCAGGTACCATAACAGCGACATTCCAGATGACTACTGCAAGGTAGAAGTCTCGACGGTCGTCCAAGGATATGAGGACGACATGCTAGACATCACAGGCCCAGAGGATATTGAGAAACTCGGTCAGGCTGTCAAAAATTTCATCCTGTGGCCTCGACGAGACGTCCAGTTGACTCAGGAGCAGCCACTAACTCAGGAGTCTACACATGCCGAGTCATCACAACCTGACCCATCATCACCTCGTCATCCTGACCCACCATCACCTCGTCTTCCTGACCCACCATCACCTAAGCAACAAACCCCGCCACCACCGCGGCCTCACTCTTCCCCACCAGCCAAAAAATCCGAACAGTTGCTTACGACCCCGCCAGCTCCGTCGCCGCCTAAGAAGAGAAAATTCCCGATACCCAAATTGGTTTCCCCACATGAGCCGAAGAAGAATTTTGCTGGCACGGCTCTGTTTATGAAAGGAATTGAAAAGTCTCGCACGACACGTGTCGTTGACTTGGCTGAGCACGAGAAGGCAGCAAAAGAGGAAGTCATACAGATCAGAAAGCCAACGAAGAAGGATTATGAAGATGTCCCAAAAGAATATGTGTTTACTAAGCCTCTTCTCAGTTGGAAGCGACTAACAAGCATCCCAGCTGGTATAAAAAAGATGCACGACTGGTACATGAGAGCTTCTCACGCTGGCCTCGACTCGATAACTGTAAGTATACCATATGGGGCTTTTCTTTGTACCCAGGGTATGGCCTATCTCAACTTTGAGGACATCTGGTTGATGATGAACCTCAAAAGACTTGATGTACAGACCGTCACATTGTTTGCATTGTAAGTATATGCTTGTGTGTCGTTATCATGAATTTGTTGTGTTGTGTGAACAAGTTTGATGAGGATCTCTGACATTCAAAAAAATGATCCTCCTGCAGAATGCAATATGATGAGCAGGAGAATCGTGGGGAAAGAGACGAAAGCAAGTTGATTGGGTATCTTTCTCCAATGAAACTATGCGAGGAGCGGCATACATTAAAGATCGGGACGGAACATAATAAACTAAAGGGCTTGAGTGAGGAAGAAGCTTCCTTGAAAATAGTGGAGATGCGTAAGGACCTTGAAACCAAATATACCATTTATATTGGGAACACGCTGAAGCAGTGGAGGAACAGACAAGTCATAATGGCCCCGTACCACTTTGGGTAAGTATAATATATACTGTGTGTGAGCTTAATTGTGTATATTACAACATCATTAATATGGATTCACAAATTTGATTCGTGCAGTGACCACTGGATCTGCTTTTATATTTATCCAAGGGATGGACGGGTGGTGGTCTTTGACTCCGCAAACTACTTGCCCTCAAAATATGCAACTGTCCTGGTTCTCATAGAGCGGTAAGCCAAGTTTTCGTTTATGCATGCATATATATACTTTTGTCGATGTGTGATCAGCTTAAGAGATTAATTAATTTGATGATGATGAATTCGAGTTGTTATATATAGGGCTTGGCGGTGGTCTAAACTAGAAAAGGGAAAGGGAAAGAAAAAGTCGTTGGAGAATATTCCTCCAATGAATATAATTTATGATTACCCGGTATGTATACCTTATTATATATGCTATATACATGACACATATATGACAATATATGAAGTTGGTAACTTAATTATTTGTCTTTTATATATAGTGCCATAAGCAACCATCTGGATCGGTCCACTGTGGATATTACGTGTGCGAGTTCATGAGAGTCAACGGGCGATACGTCAACAACCCTGTGGTAATTAATGCACAAACAATAATATGTCATTAAAATTCAAATTAATGTGTAATAATCAAGTTAAAAAATTTGATGTTTATACAGGGACAGGGATGTAAGATAGAAATGGCAAATAACATGTCAGAACAAACTTTGCTGGGCATCGTCGAGGACATGTGCAATTTCATGTTGAAAAATCATATCATTCGACGGCAACTATCACGATCTTACCGGCGCCTTAGCACAGCCCAAGTATAGAGCGCTAACAGATATTGACAGCCTAAATCTTCAGCGTGAAGATTACTAGCTAGGGCACGAACAATATAAAAACACTGATCGATACATGTGTTTTTGTATATATATATATATATATATATATCTCGATATCGCATGTGATGTAATAACTTAGAAGTATATATTAAATATGTTTGTACATATAATTAATTAATTAATTGCATGTTTGTATATATATGTATTGATAATGACTGTATAATAGGACCTAATATATTCAATATTATATCGTATTATAATATTAAAAAACAGTGCACAACCTGTTTTGAAAAAAGACGGGAAAACTAAATACAGGCGGTTAGTTATGTGAACCGCCTGTGAAAAACATGTTTCTACAGGCGGTTCCTAAAGTGAACCGCCAGTAGAAAATAGTTTTCTACTGGCGGTTCGCTTTAGGAACCGCCTGTAGAAATACCTTTTCTACATGCGGTTCACACAGTAGAAATCTGGGAGAAACGCCTGTAGAAATACGTTCTCAATCGCCAGCACAGAGCTTTTGTGTACTAGTGATAAGTGCTAGTACAGCCTGCCAGCAGCCCGAGTTGCACTGGTCAGATTAATGGGAATCTCTTGGTAAATTTAATTAGTACGGAGTATATGCATACAAGATGTTAGCAGCATGCATGCTTCAAGCATCAGGTCGTCCAGAATGTAATTAGGTTTTCTACGGAGACGGAGTACATTATTACAACCAGAATGCTGCGTGAGAAAACTGGAATGTATTCTTGGACACTGCATATGATCTCGTTTTGCGGCGAATCTTAGTTTGCAGCTCTCCCTTGTGATCATACTTGAGGCCAAACAATGTGACGTGGAGCACGGCGTTGAGATGATTACCACGAGGCATGACGTTCTCGATGAGGCAAAACCTGCTGTCACCCATGTAGGTAAGGGTGGTATTCAGGCGCTGCCGTTTTGGGTATTCCTCCTTGCCGAAGAGCTTCTCCTTGAGCTTGCTGCACACGGGCGGCGCCATGGCGGTGGCGCTGCGAGAGGCGACTGGGCAGCAGCAAACGTATCCATCTTCTTTGTGGTGAAGCCCAACCCACGCGTCCAACTCGGCGTCGAAGTAGGCTTGGCCTCGAAACGGCAGCACCCAGTCGCCGAGCTCCGTCCACACGCCGTTGCCGGTGTCGAAGGCGTGCGTATCGTGGCGCGTCGTCGAGATAAAAATGGTTCGTCCGTCGGGGTGCAACGCGTAGGCGGCGATGTCAAACCCGTTGAACCGCGGGGGCGGCGCACAGCTCCAGGACCACTCCATGCGCGGATCCCATAGCCCGAGGCCGCACTTGGTGGTCGGCGCCCACGACAAGGCATGGAAGGAGGGGGACTCATTGAGCTCCAAACAAACCGACGTCAAGGCGTACAACCTTTCGCCGACCGCCATTGACGCACCAAAGTCGTAGAGCCGGTCCCGGTCGGCCGGAACGCGCGGGCCGGCTGAGAGGGCGCCTGTCGCCGCGTCGTAGACGAACAGCTTTGGTGCGTGCTCGTCGTAGCGGCAGCGCGGGTTGGTGGCCACGAAGATGTTCGTGCCCATGGCGGCGAAGGCCATGCAGCAACTGGCAACCGGCGACGCTAGCCGGAGGGCAGCAGGCTCCGGGAGCTTGTGCAGCAGCTCCCGGCGGGAGTCAGTTGCTGCGGCGGCGGCGGCTTCATGGTCGTCGCCATCCATGATTTCGTCGGCGTCCATCTTATGGATACTGTACCCGCCCTCCCAGTCATCCAGCGCCAGGTACAGGTGCTGCTTCCGCCGCGGCCTGCTGCTACTCGTAATAATCGGGTGATCATGGTTCAACTTCTGCCGCTTAGACGTTGAGGACGAGGACGACGATGTATATGGCGCCATTGCGCCCGGTTCCGAAGTCCCCAACGAAGGAAGGGGCTTTCTGTCTGATCTAGGATGTGTTCTGCGGATATGCGGGGCTGGCCGGCTGCTGGGTTTTGGTTTTATAGATGGAGCCACGTTTGAAGTGCAGAATCGAAGTCGTAATCGGCGAAAGGAAAATCGATTCCGATGAAAGCAAGTCGGCAACGGCAACTCAACACCAAGATTGCTTCTGTGCAGCCGCGATTGGATTCGAATCTGAACCAACACGGAATCGTCAAGTCAGCAGTTTTTCCTTCTTTAGATAACGGTCAGCAGTTTTTTTTCTAGATTTATTTAAGGAATTTTATTTTTCAGACTAATCTTTTTGAGAGTTTTGCTCCGGTGGAACGCACAGTGCCGCGCGCGTAGGCGAATCGCGGCGTCTGACATGAATGAGGACACGGCGGAGGCGAGGGCGGCCGGCGGCGGAGTGTGGGAAGGGGTCGGGGCCGCTAGGTTCGAGGTGTCGACGGAGCCCATGCGGCCATGCCGGTGCTGCCGAACCCGGAGAAGCCCGACTTCTGGGAGGGAGGCCCTTCTTCGAGTAGTACGTGCGGACGTTCGGCGTCGTCTCCAGCGTTTCTCTCCAATACCCCGCAAGGGCGTTTAGAGGTTGTACATCAATTCCCCGCAAGATATCACGCTAATTGGACACGTCCATGACTCTGCATGTAGAAACTCCAATTAGACACCATCAACCAATGCATTACAAGGTTTAAACTGTTAGCGCAGCACTTCTAAGTTCTGACTAGAGAATCGAGTATTGCAGTATGATAGTGTGCATTTGTCTTCAGCTTTGATGTGTAACTTCGCGCACAATAGAATCCCTTTGAAGTGCCAGACAGCCATAGCTTCGTATTCATTCCACGGTCTCTCCACTCTTGAGTATTTGCTATACCGTGACTAAATAAGTTAACTTTTGTCCACATTGGTTTTGTCGTACTAAAAGGGCGCTGCTAGCGGTCGAACGTCCGATGGGGTTCCTATGGACGCCCCCACACCGCACGTCTCGACATATGTGACGCCTCTGAAGAAATCGACGACTCAAGATAGGTATTCGAACGGTTGTGTGAGTCACAGATGCTAATCTAATGGATCTAAGATTGAATTGGTTGTATGAGTCACAGATGCTAATCTAATGGCTCTAAAATTGGATCGGCTTGATGGGTTCATCACAGATGCATACACTGATGATGTCTATCAAGAACTTAATGACGATAGATATGACTTGGAAAGGGTGAATGAATCACGTTGCATAAACCAAAACTAGCTACCTACTGACGTTGCTTGTTTCTGTTTTTGCCTCTCTTTTTTCCGGAAAAACTGTGTCCTGCTCTCGTTCGTACACTCAATCTCAATGTTTGTCTCCACTAAACATTGCGTGGAGCACCATACATAAAAAACTTGTGACAATTTGCATTTCATACCTCTCTTGCACAAAAGATCTTATAGTCGATCCTTGTACTGTGCACTCTACCTAGTACCTACACAGATCGAGACACGCAAAGTGAGACGTGAGCTCGGTTCGAGCGTTACCTCATCCTACGACGCGACGCGACGACGCCTTCAATCAGACGGCTCTGAGACTACCCGCACTCATGCTCCTCTAAATCTCTCCATTAAAAGGAATATTCTGTCCTGGTCATCAATATTCTCTCATCTATATCAATTTCTTCTGCACCCATAGATCCTTTAATATCATCCCCTATCCATTGTGGGACCCACTTTTTATTTTTTCTTTATTTCTTTTTTTCTCTCCCCTTTTTTTTCTCCTCTCTCCTTTATCCATTCGTCCGCACCACCGCTGCCTCCTCGCTTCACGCCGCCGACGCCACGCCTCCCTCCCTCCCTCCCCGCGCCGGCGAGCGCGCGCGGAGGCTGTTGTGGTGGCGCTCGGCAGCAATGGCTCCCCCTCCCCGCGAAGCTCCTCGACAGGTGCAGCTCCCCTCCCCGCGCCCTCCACCGGCACGGCCCCGGAGCGACGTCGTGGCCGTCCCTGCGCCGCCCCAGCCCTCCTCGCCGCCGGGACGCCCGCCCCCCGCCCGATCGTCGCCTGCGCGAGTGGCGGCGGCGGTGCGGGAGGCCGGGTCGCGACGACCACGGTGCCCCACCATGCGGAGGCCGCCGGCGTGCCGCCCCCTATCTCTCCCTTCTCAGCCACGCTGGCCGTCGAGGCGAGCCCGCCGCTCTTCCCTCGACGACGACCGCGAGCGGGCGGGCCAGGGACGGGGCCAGGTCGGCCCTCGGCCATGGCGCCGCAGGGTGAGGTCGGCCCCCGGCCATGGGAGCGCGGGCGCGAGGTCGGCCATGGCGAGGAGCTCGCACCAGCGCGCGGCCATGGAGGATGGAGGCTGCGGGGCAGGCGGCGCGGCGCGGGCTCGCCCCCTCCCCGTGTCGAGGCGGCCGCGGTAGGCACACGGCGCAGCTCCACAGTGTCCGCGGCGGGCATGACCCCCTCCCTGCGCCCTCCACCAGTGGCCGCCCCCTCCCCTTCTTCCTTCCCGCCGCCGACGCTGCGTCACAGCGGTGCTCGGGCATCCACGGCGCGGGCGTAGGGCGCTGACGTTGGGCGCGGAGCTCCGGCATCCACGGCGCGGGCTCCATCGACAGCTCCGCCGCGGGCGCGTGGCCTCCGACGACCTCCTCTGCTCCCATGTGCCGCCGCCGGAGAAATGGAAATGAAAAAGGAAGTCCGTTCGGATGGATGTGCACATGTGGCGGCGTTCCCATGTCTTGTCACTGACGGGTACGGATTTGGAACCGTTCGGCTACTTTGTACTTGGGGTAGAGTCCCAATGCACGGTAACCAACGGAGAAATGCTTTAGGGACCGTTCGTTGTCAGCCTGCTGGATCTAAACTTTGCAACTAGCCACATACTACGGGAAGCCTCTGACTCCGGTGGCTCTACTGCTGGAACCGACAACCACGCACTGAGAGTGGAGAGATGGCGAAAGTAGCGTGTACCCTCGTGGCCGACGTGCCTGGAGACTAGAGGAGTACTGTGCTCTCAGGTGGCGCAGGACCGGTTCCGGGGTATGAAAAGCCGTGGTAGACGGGGTTGGCATATGCAAGTTTAAGTGCTACATATGCAGTGTGGATAGGGATCCCCAGCTGAGTACTTTCTGGATTCGAATCGACGTTGCTCCTCGGTTAATGGAGACTTGATCCACTGACTTACACCGAAAAGTGGTTCGGAACTAGAATGTTTTATTTTGAGAATGATTAAGCAATTGAAAGAATGTGATATATGAGAAGGAATATTAGAACTCTGGCTATGATTAAAATAATGTTGAGATGAAATATTGAGATAGGATAGTAATGATTTTCTGTAAAACTCTTGAACTCTTGCTCACAGCCTTACCTTGACTCCGCTCAGCCTGCATTCTTGAGTCTCATCTTTCTTTTTAGTCGGGTAAGTCTTGCGGAGTACCCCAATACTCAGGGTTTGTTAACCCCTATCGCAGGAAGTCAGCAGTCGGAGATCTGTCTTGCTCCCTACTGCGTGACGCTCGTTCGTGAAGGAAGTGATGATGAGTGATGTTAGACCCTTAGGCAGGGTTCGTATTATTATGTGGTATTTGCTACCTTAATGCTACTTCTATTTAAGTATAGATTGTAATAACTGTACTCGAATTTATATTTGGATCGCTGGTTTGTAATTTAAGTACTATAAAATCTTCTGCACCTTTACTCTAATGTATTTTATTATGAAATGTTGTAATCCTGTAATGGCTTCGTAATGGGATCCTGTCAGAGAATACGGGTGCTTATGTAGCCCGGCAGAGCCTTCTAGATCACCTGGGACACGGGCCTGACTGTCAGAGGTCATTAGTGACAATGATAGGCGTCTGTGGGCCATATGATTTAGACGGTTCTGTTACACCTCGGCCATGGCGCCGCAGGGTGAGGTCAGCCATGGCGAGGAGCTCGCACCAGCGCGCGGGCATGGAGGATGGAGGCGGCGGGGCAGGCGCCGTGGCGCGGCGTGGGCTCGCCCCCTCCCCGTGTCGAGGCGGCCGCGGTAGGCACACGGCGCAGCTCCACCGGCGTCCGCGGCGGGCACGACCCCCTCCCTGTGCCCTCCACCGGCGGCCGCCCCCTCCCCTTCTTCCTTCCCGCCGCCGACGCTGCGTCACGGCGGAGCTCGGGCATCCACGGCGCGAGCGTAGGGCGCTGGAGTTGGGCGCCGAGCTCCGGCATCCACGGCGCAAGCTCCATCGACAGCTCCGCCGTGGGCGCGTGGCCTCCGGCGACCTCCTCTGCTCCCATGGCCGTGGGAAGACGGCGCTCCCGGTGCAGGCGAGGAAGGAGTTGTACACCGTCGTGGTGGCCGCCAAGAACCGCCGGCGCGGGCAGGGCCGCCGCCTCCGGCCGCGGGCGAGCCCTCCACGCGCTGCTGCTGCTCTCTCACTCACCGGTCTCCTCCCTCCTTGCCGTGGTGGGGACTCGTGGGCAAGCGTGGCGGGGGAGACGAGCACGACGGGGCCCATCCGTCGTTTACGGGAGGCCCGGTATCCCTGGGAATTTCCCGGATGCCGCCTGCGATACCGGACAACGTGGCATGATACAGGGCACCGCTGCAGCTCCATCTTCCGGTACGTGCTCCTGCTGGAAGTGGATCCAGGACCCGCTGCGGACGGTCTCATGGCGTTTCGCCACGACCCCCGGCCCTGTATACGTACACGTCGTCTCGCTGCCTGCGTCTGCTTGCATGAACATGCATGCATGTTGTTGGCTGGGCTTGGGCCATATCACGCGACGCTGGAAAGTGGAGCCTACCAAAGCCCATGTCACGCGACGCTGGAAAGTGGAGCGGAGTTATCCATTTCCGCTCGTTTTTACGCCGGATTCGGTGGCATACCGGCCCGCTAAAAGCATGACACGATGCCACGATGGCTTCTTTGCATACCAATATAGCGCTTCTCAAAATGTTTTATTACCCAGGTGTCTACTCAAAGAAAAAAACTTTTACCCAGGTGTAGGCATTGCTCGCACGGCACACAGCCACACACGCTTAGATATTGTCTATTTTATTTTATTTGTTATTTACGGAATCCAAATCCATGGTAAAATTTTACCATCCGCGTCGACCCTTTTTAAAAATCATGTAATTAATATCTGTCATGAATTATCAATAAAGAAATTTATGCCAAACATTTTTTTATTTTTTCTCACTCAATATATTTTGACTTATTGATTGATAGTTTATAGATTTCCAGCTAGATTTGTGTTGGTTTTAAGAAAATACAGAGGTGGTCATCAAAGAAAGGACACGATTATCGCACCTTGCTCGCCGACGCTCCAAGCATCGGCGGCGGCTCGCCGACGCTCCCAGCATCGACGGCCGCTGCCGCCGCCGGGCTACTTTGGTTGGCTCCTGCCTGTAAGTTAAATCAGGCACCGACAAGCCTCCACAACCCTTGCTCAATCTAAACCGCCACATCCACCACCACGGTCGACGGGGCTCTAGCATCCCGCCCACCCATTGTCGGGCCGACATACTACCAAGCATCTAGAGTCAAGGGTAGGCAGAGGGGGAGACAACAAACCCTAACCCGCCTTTCGGTGGAGACAGCAATGGCTGGCGCCCGATGTGATGTTGAGCGGCAACGCGAGAGCGCGACCTCTCGTACATTAGAGTTTACGATTGTGAAAACTCTTGTCCATGTCACTCGTATATACAGTGGCGGATCCACATGGGGGGCTGCAACCCCCCTCCCCCCCCCCCCCCCCCCCCGCGTAATATCTTGATTTCTGCACTAATTACTGTAGCAAAAGCTTGATTTTACCATTAAAACTTCATGCAATTCAAAAGCTCCATTATTTTAGCCCCCCTGCCCTCTATCCTGCCTCCGCCACTGCGTATATATATTGGGGGGGGGGGCATATGCTTGCGTGAATCATTGCATATCAGTGTGTATTGTTTCACGTGTCGCGCTTAACTTTTGCGCGTAACTAGCAAATGTGCTTGTACCCAATACATTTCGAGACTTGATTTCATACAATGCGAAGTCGTTCTAACTCATATGAGCATGGATCATGGATCGGAACATGGATGCCATAGATTGTTCTGGCAATAAAGGAAATGGGTTTGAAAAAACTCTTCACTCTTTAATATTTGGTAGAAAGTAGAGACAGAGAGAAAGATTATATTCCATATCATCTATATATTTTGTTATAAAATAAATGACCTTCCCAAATATAATGCATTACATCAGGGGAAATATCAAGGCATTTATATAAAAAAAAGGTAACACGCTAATTTAAATGCGGTATTATTGTTCAGACGTACGTATATGGAATTTAAACGGAAAATCAGTACAAATTATTTGCCGCGACAGTTGCCAAATCGGCAGCCATCTTCACCGCACTCTCCCCTATTTAAAGGCCCCCTCCCCTCTCAACATTCCACACCAGCTCCACTAATCAAAACCTCTCAGCACCCTTCACTCATCAGCCATGGTGCTCACCATGGCCACCGGCCAAGAGGACTCGCTCCTCCTGTTCCTCCTTCCCACCACCTCCACACTCCCGCCCCTCGTGGGAGTTTTCATCCTGGCCGCCGTGCTCCTTTGGCTATCCCCAGGCGGTCCTGCGTGGGCGCTGTCCCGCTGCCGCCGCCCACCGTCCGGCCCGACGGGCGTGGTGACCGCGCTCTCAAGCCCTGTGGCGCACCGCACCCTGGCGGCGCTGTCCCACGCCGTAGCCGGCGGCAAGGCGCTGATGGCCTTCTCCGTCGGGATCACCCGCCTCGTCGTGTCGAGCCAGCCCGACACGGCGCGTGAGATCCTCGTCAGCCCCGCGTTTGGCGACCGCCCCTTCAAGGACGCAGCGCGCCACCTGCTCTTCCATCGCGCCATGGACTTCGCCCCGTCCGGGGACGCGCACTCGCTGCCAACCACCTGTTCGGTCCGCGCCGTGTGGCGGCTGCCGCTCACCACCGCGTCTCCATCGGAGAGGCCATGGTCTCCGACGTCGCCGCTGCCATGGCTCACCTCGGCGAGGTCTCCCTGAAGCGCGTGCTGCATGTCGCGTCTCTCAACCACATCATGGCCACCGTCTTCGGCAAGCGCTACGACATGGACAGCCAAGAGGGCGCCCTTCTGGACGAGATGGTCGCCGAGGGCTACGACCTCCTGGGCACGTTCAACTGGGCTGACCACCTGCCGTTGATCAAGCTTCTCGACCTCCAGGGCGTGCGCCGCCGGTGCAACAGGTTAGTCCAAAAGGTTGAAGTGTTCGTGGGAAAAATAATCCAGGAGCACAGGGCGAGGCGCGCCAATGGAGGACTCGGCGATGAGTACATAGGTGACTTCGTCGACGTCCTTCTTGACCTCGAGGGAGAGGAGAAGCTGTCCGAATCCGACATGATCGCTGTTCTTTGGGTAAGATCGCTAGAGATCGTTAATTTGCTGTGTAAAATGCATGTTCTTTCACGTCTTAAACGTTGCGTTCATGGAAAAATGGCTGCATTGAATTCTCACGCTCGTTTTTAATTGTCTTGTTCAGGAGATGATCTTCAGAGGCGCCGACACCGTGGCGATCCTGATGGAGTGGATCATGGCGAGGATGGCGCTGCACCCGGACATCCAGGCGAAGGCCCAGGCAGAGCTGGACGCGGTCGTGGGACGCTGCCGCGGCGTTGCCGACGCCGACGCCGACGTGGCCAACCTCCCATACTGTGGGGGTATAAGCCCGTATACCCGCATAGTCATGTATGGGCCAAGTCTACCGAACAGGTTCGAACTACCAAGGACGTGTCGCCCATACGATCTCCAGAAGATCGCGTATATCCGCCGAGACCTTGGCGGACAAAGAAATAGCTTTCTTAGAATCTAGCTAATTAGTTTCCCAGGTCGGGTAGAATTGTAATCTGTTATGTATGGTAAGATCAACTTGTAACCCTGCCCCCCAGACTATATAAGGCGGGCAGGGGGTCTACTCGAATCATCTAATCTACTAGCAATACAACACAGCAACATACAGGACGTAGGGTATTACGCCTCGTGGCGGCCTGAACCTGTCTAAATCTCTGTCTCGTACGAATTGTGCTCCTTCATTCGTCTCAGGCGCACCCTCACCGTCTCATCTACTACCGCGGGCATACCCCTCGGCAGACTATCGCCGGTATTCCGTCGACAGTTGGCGCGCCAGGTAGGGGGTGTGTTTCCTGATCACATGGCGAGCAAGACGGTGATTTTTCTTTTCGTCGACCACGTCCGGCGGCGATGGCAGACCAGATGGAAATTTTCTTCGTCGTCGTCAACCACGGCAACGTTCGGTGGCGACGAACCAGATCCGAATTTTCGTCGTCGACAACGCCAACGGCATCAGGCGGCGGCGTCATAACAGTTGTACGTAGAAAGCTACGTGCGAGCAAGTCGAGACTTCGCCTTGATTCGATGAGACGGTGGGCGGTGGCCAGCATAAAGGCTCAAGATTTCAAGTCGCAACATACACTGCCAAGGGCACTCACCTTGCTGGAAATTATGGTGATATACGAGATTTGATGGGACACGACTTACTGCATCAACGCCAAGCACCAGATCGAAGAAAAAAAGCTCAAGCAGCCAGAAAATCCAACGGCGATCAACCACATGACGTGATGCCCCTACGGAGTCCTATTCCGGATGCTACTAGTTTGCGCCGCGGCGTCACGATGGGATCGGAAAAGGCAGCAAGCGTCCATGCACTACTACGTGACGGATTTCAATATCGTCCAATTAACCAAGCATGCTAGGCGTGCAAGCAGGCTTGCGCCGCGGATGAGCAAGTTGTCAGGATTACGGACAGATTGACGCGATCTCCAAAGTTATCCAACTACTAGTCCAACGAAAAAGAGAATCAATCGCGCCTCTCTTCGTCAAACGCTCTACGACGGCCTCGACAACAATATCATCGCTAAGATTAATTATCTCCAAGATTTTTCGCCAACATAAGGCCCGAACAGGCTCGGACACCCACTCCTAATATCATCGTCAAGATTATCTCCATGATTCCTCGTCGCCGATATAAGTCCCAACCAGACTCGGGCACCTACTTCGGATATCATCGCCAAGCCTATCTCCATGATTCTCCGTCACCGACGTAAGCCCCGCACCTGCTCGGGCAGCACGACTTCGCCAATACGTAACCCCCGCACCCGCCGGACAGCATCTGGCTCGACGACGCGTAAGCCCCGCACCTGCTCGGGCAGCACGACTTCGCCAATGCGTAACCCCCGCACCCACCGGGCAGCATCTGCCTCGACGACGCGTAAGCCCCGCACCTGATCGGACAGCACGACTTCGCCAATGCGTAACCCCCGCACTCGTTGGGCAGCATCTGGCTCGACGCCGCGTAAGCCCTACACATGATAGGCCGCCAACTACGCCTCTTCACCGACTGCCCCGATATATCGGGTAGCCTTCGCCCACGATAAGCGTAACCCCCGCCTGGCGCGGGCAGCTTCGCCACCACGTAAGCCCCGGGGACTCTTGGGCCGTTAAGTCTTCGCTAACACGTAAGCCCCGAGGACGCTTGGGCAGGTTAGCAGCGTCTCCAAAAGCCCCGGCAAAAGCACGGGCACCACGCAGGGCGTGGAGGACTCCTCGCCGACTTCTCAATAAGCCCCGATCTCGCTCAGTCACTTTGCTGCTCTCCATGACTCACCAACCTCCAGAAGGTCTCCAAGTCGTCGTCACTCTCCAAGACACGCCTACGCCATATTCTCTAATCGAGCTTTATGCTCGGGGACTTCGTCGAGACATCGGACTCCATAGCGTTTTTCAGTCAAGCTCTACACCCAGGCTTTCCATCGACATATCGCCGAGCACTCACTGGATACAGAAGGGTGTGAGATCCGATCTGAATTTTTCAACGCCTGGAAGATCCACGTACGGGTGAGCCATAAGATCAACGACTACTGCCTGCCATCGCCGAGCCATCAGCCTACAGCGTTATGCAAATTCACCGGCTTCAAAAAAATACGAAGACCACGATTTGCATGCACTCGTGCACGTGTAAGGATTGACTCAGCGAGCAAGCAAATATATCTACATAGGCAAGTCAAGGCACTCTGCGGCGGCGGCATGGCGTGGATTTCATCATCCTCTACATGCCGTGTTTGCCGATGCCTAAGGCAGCTCTCCGGAATTTGGGCCTTGCTCTTCGGCAGTCGTCCACGTCATGTCATCAATGCGTCGAACAACTACCAAAGGCAAAGAAATTAATTACGCTCTCGTCGTCAACACTCTGCGGTAGTCTCGACAACAGCAAGCTTGGAACCGTCCAGGCCATCACGCGAGCCACGTCAGCCGGCTCCTCGACACGCCGACCACTCCACTCGACGTCAATCAAGCTAAGTGATATTTTTAAATATTTTCTATGCATTCTTCAATCTCCATGTATCTTCGGAAATTATCTTTATGGTTCTTCGCCACCGACCTCTCTAAAAGCCCCGATAAAGCTCGAGCACTCGCCGACATAAGCCCCGACCACGCTCGGGCACTCAGAAGATTTTCTTCGCCAATGAGATACTAAGTATCTCTCCGTTTTCTCCTCTCAAGGGTTGCTTAACGTACCTTGGTAGCCATACTTTAATCCATGAAACCTGTCTTCGCCCTGTAAACCGTCAAACCGAATGGTCATATTAACAAACCTCTGAACCAGATGCCGGGTCAGGTGCTTAAACGTAACAGGCCAACTACCAGGGGAAATTATGTGACCTGACAAGAGCAAGAAACGAGCAATCTTATCATGCATTCTACAATATTCGGATCTGTTTTCTTCGCCAAAAATCTACATCATATTTATTTTGTAGGAACTCTTCGCCGGACACTCATCATCGCTTCTCGCCGTCCCCGCGCTGATCGGACACCGTCTCCGACCAGGCTGGGGATTCGTCGCCGTCGCTCCTCGCCGTCCTCGTGCTGCTCGGACATCATCTTCGACCACGCTGGGACTCGCCGTCGCTCCTCGCCGTCCTCGTGCTGCTCGGACATCATCTCCGACCACGCTGGGACTCGTCGTCGCTCCTCGCCGTCCTCGTGCTGCTCGGACATCATCTCCGACCACGCTGGGACTCGTCGTCGCTCCTCGCCGTCCTCGTGCTGCTCGGACATCATCTCCGACCACGCTAGGACTCGTCGTCGCTGCTCGCCGTCCTCGCGTTGCTCGGACTACGCCGGGGACTTCGTCGTCTTCATTAAGTGTTTCCGAGCAGCAAAATTGCTCGGGGACTTCGTCGCTTTCGTCAAGTGTTTCCGAGCACTAAAGCTGCTCGGGGATTTTATCGTCTTCGTCAAGCGTTTTCGAGCACCAAGCTGCTCGGGGACTTCGTCGTCTTCGTCAAGTGTTTCCGAGCAGTACAGCTGCTCGGGGATTTCGATGCCTCATTAAGCCTTTCCGAGCAGTACAGCTGCTCGAGGACTTCGTCGCCTCGTCAAGCGTTTCCGAGCAGTACAGCTGCTCGGAGACTTCGTCGACAAGCTATCAAGTCACTCCATGCTATTCGGATCAGGGTGCTGATCTTGGACAGCACATCGGGGGTCTTGATATGCGCCTCGCCTGCTCAGAAGATTTTTTTCCGATCACTTGTTGCGCTCAGGGACTTCGTCAACACTTCACAAGATCAACAAGGATAAAGATTTTGACCCTGACACCACGTGACTGCGTCACCTACTATCAGGCTCGGGAACTAAGTGGATACACTTCACCTAACGGTGAAGGTATTGGTTCTGACGAACCAAAAGTGGATACACTTCACCAAAGAGAAACTCTTTTTAAAATTTTTTCTGAGCTCCTTACATCCGTCTGGTCAAGCAACTCCGAAGATCTGCACCTCCCGACGAATGCAAGGCGCTCGGGGACTAGCTGTGGGGATATAAACCCCCAGTATCACAAGTCAAGACGTGGGCCGCACCATCAAAACTGAACCGGCCCAGAAGATAAAGACGTGCGGCGCAAGACAGTGCACCGCACGGTTATTGTACCAACTTGATTAGTTTACTTGTAATCTTGTCCTTTCAGACTATATAAGGAGAGGTAGGGATAGATCCCACAACTCGGGCCAACTCAACTCATAATAATATAAGACAGAAACACATAGGACGTAGGGTATTACGCCTCGTGGCGGCCTGAACCTGTATAAATCTCGTGTCTCGCGCTTACTGCGCAACGCTTGTTCGTCTCAGGCGCACCCTCACCGTCTCATCTACTACCTTTGGCATACCCCTCGGTAGACTATCGCCGGTATTACGTCGACATCTACATCCTGTGCATCGTGAAGGAGACGCTGCGCATGCACCCTCCGGGCCCGCTACTCTCCTGGGCGCGCCTCGCCATCCACGACGCGCATGACGGCGGCCACCTGGTCCCCGCCGGCACCACCGCCATGGTGAACATGTGGTCTGTCGCGCTTGACCCCGCCATCTGGGCGGAGCCGGAGGAGTTCCGTCCCGAGCGCTTCCAGGAGAAGGACATGAGCGTCCTCGGGAGCGACCTCCGCCAGGACCCGTTCGGTGCCGGCCGCCGTGTCAATGTTAATGTTAGTGAAATTTATACATCAGGTTGTCAGAATCTAATAAACTCAAATAAAAATGCATCCTTCCAAGTGACACTATATCAAATACAGATTAAAATAATTACGAACTAACATAAAAGCCAACAAGAGGGCCATTTACCGCTGCCTAGGCATGGCCTAGTAGAAACGTCGATAGTGTAAATCATTTATTACCAAGAAACATTGCCTCAAACTCTCTTTTCGGGTTGCTTCCAAAATCCAGCGACACAAAGCATTAAGAAATGATATCACAGAAAACCCAGCACTGCAAGCGTGGACAAAGCGTTGACAGGAATTGCCAAATGAATCAACTCTTATGTTCAATGCTTCCCAAAATCCAGCAATAGAAGCCATGGAGAAAGAAGGATCCTTATAAGAAAAAGCTAAAACTAAGGCTAAGAGCTCTCAGAATCAACTCTTGAGACCATAAGAGCGCACTGAAGGAACAACCAAAACAAAGGGTTTGTTTAGTTCCCTATGGAATGCAAAATACAAAATGTCAACTCTTTTGGAATAATGAAATGTAAAATGCTAAAATATTCAGGGGTGTGTTTACTTTCATCCAAAGTGTAGAATGACAACATTCATCATGGTGTTTTTGGCCTATTTTTGATCTCCAGGGTGCCAAATCCAAAATGCCAAAAGGCCAACTTTTCGGTACAATTTCACTGTGGTGTTTAGCTTCATTTTGCAAAATGATGGGCCAAAACACCAATTTCTTTTTTTTTTGGCAAGAATGGGGAACTAAACAGGCCACCACCAAAATGAAATGCAGGCTCGTGTTGTTGCTAAGCCCCAAAGGAAGGAGCTTTTCTCACGCGAACCAAAATACAGACGATGTAGCACCCGATTTTCTAAAGAATACCAAGCGCTAGCTATATGTGTGTCAGGATGTCCACAAGACACATATAGCGACAATTATGAAAAATATCAGAAGGGATGCTTTATTACATAATGAAACATATTAACATCAAGACTTACATATATATCAGAGCACAATGGAAACTATTCCTAATCTTTATCTTCGGGTCATCATACTCCATAGGGACAGGTTGACTGGGGGAGCATTCCACCTACTACTCATGTAACTCCACAAGAAACTCCTGACTTGAACCGTCCTCTAGTACCCATCCAAGATTTTTATTGGTGATAAAAACAAGTGTAATGCTCAACAAGTATAACATGAGGGGATGCAAGACTCAAAATGCTAGACTCGATTGAACTGCGATAAGCATTTTTAGTTGATCATATTTTATTTATTAAACCTAAGTCACTAGGTTATGCTTGGATGCCCATGTAATTATAATTAATTATCATCATCATCATCAATATTAATCATCACCTCTGCCATCCATAGAGAACCATCTATCTCAAAAAGGATCCAGGCCGCTCGTGTCCGTGAGCACGGCTGATATATCAGTTTGATCAAACTTTGCAGAGTGTACACACTTTCACATTGAGTTATGATTCTCTTTTGCCTGAGGTGATCAGACTTTTGACCCACTTCCAAGATAAGTCGGCAGGGTCTCACTATGAAGCCCTTCACTAATTACCGTAACAAGTTAGTAGCCGCGAGGTTTCACCGTCTAGGCGAACGGAGCCCCCCATCAAGATTGGCACACTTATGACCACAACCCAGCACACATCTTCATAGGCAGGAAGCCATTATGCAACCTAGTCCTCCCTCTTGCGCTGAAAACTTTCGGTAACACTAGCAAGCTAAAGAAAACTAGCTATATGACTAAGAGGGGGGACTAGGTTGCATCCGTACAACCTTGAGTAAGGTGGAGTTTAAACTTGAAGAAACATTCTATTGCTTTGGGGAGTTTTGAACTTGGGTTCTTTTATGTTTTCTCTGCTGTAAAGGGGGTGGTTGGTGGAGAGGCCATTGTATGGCTGATTCTGGTTGTAAGGTTGATTGTCCGGTTAGCGGAAGTTGGGCTTAGTCCCCTTTTTGTAATGGCAAGCTCTAAACATTCGCGTGAATGTGAAGGCTGGAATACGTTATTCCGAAATCTAAAAAGAGAGTGTCACCAGGCGTACAATGCTGAAAGCAAATGATAGATGAGAAACGGATTAGAAAAGGCGAAGTTGATTAAACTGCAAGGTAAATTTACGCACAACTTGGCCAACTCCTTCAATATGTCGTCTTCGTACATCGCCCAATTTTTTCAGACCAAGAACGAGAAGAAGAAAACTCAGGTTGCCACAAGAGCAAATGACTGGAGGGCGGGTCATGTCAGTACCGCCGGCGTCGGCAGTGTCGTGCCTGCCGCGCCGCCCGTGTGAGAGCTCGACGAGGTACTTGCGGCACTCCGCTGATGTGGCGCACGAGAGGGCCGAGCAGACGCACGGTGGCACGACCGGCCTGATGGGCGTCGCCGTCCTCCCACTCCCACGCGTCGGCACGCCCCGCGGTGTCCATCCTGTACACTGGCTCCCGTCCGCGCCGGAGGACGACGCGCGCACGGCGTCCACCCAGCAACGCCCCGGCGCGTCGGCGTCGAGCAGCACCCACTCCTCGCCGCCATCGTCGGCAAAGCAGAACCGCAGGCCGAAGCAGTCCGTGCCGCGGTGGGGCGCGAGGACCTGCGCGCCCATGACCATGACCAGGTTCAGGAGGCTCAGCGTCAGCTGACGCATCCCGTACGCCCGGCCCTCCGCCAGGCTCAGGAACCGCGCCACCGAGAGCTTTGGCGCTCCGGCCGTCGTCGCCGTCCCAGCGGCCGGCCTACGCCAAAACGGTGCCCAGGAGCAACTGTTGGCGGTGGCATACAAGGAACCACTGAGCTTTTCGCAGGGCACGTCAGCGAAGGGAAGAATGGACATTTCGTTCTCTAGTAGTTAAGGTAGGTTATTAGAGGCAAAGTTCACGGTAGGGTCTTTTAGTTTGTACGAAATCATAGTCCAAAACAAAGCAATTACTTACTGGTTTAGCTCGTGTTTTCTTTTTGAAGTAGTTTGGCAGAAGCATCGATTGTTCGTGGCTGCTCACACGGTTCCGGTGCATCATCGGGCCATTCTCAATTGTGTGTAATCATAACTTTCTACTAGGTATTTCAAAAAAAAAACTCTCAACTGTTCGTTGTCTATAGTGTATTTTCAGTGCTTTAGTTGTTCAGCGTTTTACTTTCAGGAGCCGTTCTTTCATTTCTAGTGAACTGAAATATAATAGATAGATCAGGCTATTTTGTTTGAGATTTACCATTCCACAACTTTCTAAAGTTCACATATTAATCTATTTCAAATTTAGGGCCCCTTTGGAAGCTAGTGTAGGTAAATGATACGAATAGGAAAACTGGAGAAATTGAGGTGGATCGTCTTTCCAATCCCATGGTAACAGTAAATACAGGAATGGCCCTTTGGCAAGCTCAGAAAAATATAGGAAAATTCTCTCTCCACTCCTAGTCTCCTACCGGCCAAAACACCGCACAAACAGAGCCCACACCTTCGTCTCTCCCATGGCGCCCCCCTCTACTCACTCGTCTCCCCCACGACGCTGCCCTTTCCTCTCCCCTACCTCACCCTCACCCTCAACCACACGGCGCTCAGTCCTCCCTCTCCCCCTCTTTCTCCCCCCCCCCCTCGTCCACGGCCACGGGCAGATCCAGGCGTCCGCGGCGACCCAACCCTCGGCCATGGTGACCTCGGGCGGATCCAGCGCCCGCGGCCATGGCGACCCTGGCCTCGTGCAGATCCAGGCGGCCGCGGCCACGACGGTGACCGGATCCGACCTCCCCGCGAGAAGGTACAAGGTGGGGCGACGGCCGGAGAAGCGGCGGAGCCTACACGGATGGCATTGCCTGGCGGCCGAAGGGAAGGTCTGGGGGCGGCCGGGGCGGACTGCGGCGCCCCACCTCTATCGGATCCGGCCGCCCGGGGCCGCAAGCGGCGCACTCCGTCGACGCCCTCCCACCGGCGAGTCGGCAGCGGCGGCGGCTGGCGTGCTGCAGGTCAACGTCGTCGATGACCTCCACCGCGGGCCCCTGACCGCGACGCGAGGGGCTACGTGGTTCTCCTGCACCGTCCTGGAAGTGGAGGCCACGCCCGTGAAGAAGCGGCTGCGTCCATCCGCTCTGCTTCAGCACAGCGGCGTGTCCCGTAGGAAATTTTCCAAGAAATCCGACCTCATACTTTGTTTCCTCCGGAATGTAGGCATAGGATTCTATTCCGGTGGAAAGCTTCCTTCGTTTTTGGTAGAACCAAAGAGCAGGAAAGGATCCTATCCTATGAAATTCCTATCCTGTGATTTTCCTTTGATTCACCCGTGAACCAAAGGGGGCCTTACGGTGTGAGGCCATGGGAGATGAAAATAGATCAAGGCCTCTTTCATTTTGATGGAATGAAAATTGACTTGATAGATTAGGCTATTTGCCTTAAAATTTAACATTTCAAAAAATTTCAAAATTCACATATTATCTCAAATTCATAGGGTGAAAAATGAAAACAGATTCTATAAATCATCATGCTATGTTTCTACTTTGCAACTTATGAATATCTCCAACAATTTGCTATTTTTTATTTCTCAAATCACGCTATTTGTCAACTCACAAAATAACATGTGGAAGAAAAAAAGATCACATAATTTTAGTCCTCAAACCCAAAGTATTTCCCACCAAAAGATAAAAGGAAAATAACCAAAAGATAAAAGGAAAATACTTTTACAACGAGGACTCTATACTTTCCACTAATTAACTGATTCTAGAATAAAAAATTTTCTCCCCAACAAACTTGCAACAGAACCCTAAGAGCCAAATAAAATTGTGTTTCTGCACTCCACGAAGCACCACCGCAGCCGCGGCGCTACCCGCGCGCTCGCCGTAGCCGTGTCACGGCTGCGTTGCCGCCTCCCCGGCAGCATGAGCACGCGCGTGCGGCCATCCATGCCAGGCTATCGCTTCCGCCCCACCAGCCCGCGTCCCTCCTCGCGGGTGCGCATCTGCTCGCGTACAGGAGCGCCGCCTCGATGAGCCCTGGTCCTCTCAGGTCGCCGACTAGTCCGCCGCCGCCGCCGAGCCCTCTGTGGCCAGGAATCGGCCCTGCCATGGCCCTAGACAGCGTCGATGATAGTATCGTCTCGCGCGCAAGGGGAAGAAGCAGCGGCGCGAGAAAGGCCGCGGATGCGCGCGGGTCGCGTGCGCGCATATTAGCGCGCTAAATGTTTACTCAGAGCAACGCTGAATCTTTACTGACCAACTCTAACACTTTTGCATACGGGCTTTGCATTCTTGTTTTTTAAAAAGTCTACAGAACTCCTAGCCAACAGTTTTAAAAATTAGCTTTACATTTTTGTTAACTTGTTAAAAATCATGTGATGGATTGACATATATGCAAGCTCACGATCGGCTTGACATTCCGTCTCGCGCAGACACGCACTACTCATGCGCACGCTCTTCCCTCCGCGCCGCCAACGGCTATATTGTGAAGTTGGAAAAAGATACCGGTATGTCTCACGCGTACGCCGCCAACGGCTGGGCCAGGCTAGGCCGTGGATGTGACGTGGCGAGGCAGGCAGGCAAATGGATGGACTTTTCATTTTTCTGTCAATCATGTTGCTTGAATATGGGAGTTACTTCCATTATTTCTAATTAATAAAATGAATTGTCATTTCTCCACTATGGAAGGTGGCGAGAAGCTCACGGCTCCTGGCCTCCACGTGAGGCTCCTTGCCTTCTCAAGGTGACGTGAGGCTCTCGAGGCTCCTGGCCTCTCAGTTTTTTGTTTGCTTTCCAATCCCCTTGGTCTTTCTTTCGCGTAGTATATATCCTATGCTCCTTCGCTACACTACTGGAAACACTTTCTTTGCCGAGTGCTTGAAGCACTCGGCAAAGACCCAAAAACACTCGGTAAAGGCTTTGCCGAGTGCTGCAGTCGGCAAAGGCCACTCGGCAGCGAGCTAGTCGGCAAAGGCAGTCTTTGCCGAGTGCCAAAAATCGGCGCTCGGCAAATCCTTTGCCGAGTGCCTGGTACCCTTTGCCGAGTGCTAACTGGACACTCGGCAAACCGTGCCCGCCGGCAGGTCTGACGGCGCCTTTGCCGAGTGCCGACATATGGCACTCGGCAAAGATATTTTCCACGAAAAATTAAAAAAAAATTCTTCGTCGACTGCCGGCACTCGACAAATTTTTTTCCCCGACACTCGGCAAAGGTTATTCGCGAAAAAATAAAATAAAAAAAATTTCTTTGCCGAGTGCCGACACTCGGCAAATCTTTTGGGGAAAAAATAAAGAAAAAAAAATTTCTTTGCCGAGTGCGATGGCAATTGCACTCGGCAAAGCTGGGAATTTGAGCTTCTGGTGGCCAGTTTTCCCAGCTTTGCCGAGTGCAATGGCAATTGCACTGCACTCGGCAAAGAGCCCAAATCCCCTTTTTTTTGTTTTTCTCTTTCCATCAACGCAGAGACAAAAAACACATATATATCATTGAACAGGCCACATATACCATCCACAGGCCACATATATCATCCACAATCACAATTATCCATCACACATCAGAATATCCATAATCCATCGACCGATGTCCACAATCACACCACAAGTCCGACAAAAGTCCATTCATCACAAGTCCATGCATCACAACTAACAGAAGGTAACTAGTGCGGCCCGGAGCCCGAAGCGCCACCTTGCCCACCCCATGGTCCCCACCCGGAGCCCCCAGAGCCACCTGGGCCCATATATGGAGGCCACCTGGGCGGTGGAACATGGCCACTTGGCCACCCGGACCCGGACTGTGGAGAAGGGCCACCGTCAGGAGACGAGTTCGAACCAAAGGACTGTGGCTGCGCAAAGGAGAAACAAATTCATTAGTAACTTCAGAATTACATCAAAAGCTAGTGGAAAAAACAACAATACATATATATATACACTACTACAAAATACTACTACTGCAACTAATAACACTAACACTACTTACTACCACTTACTAACTACTACCACTTACTAACTGCTTACTACCACTTACTAACTCCATACTACCACTTAGTAAACTACTACCACTTACTAACTAACACTAAGTCTAGGACATATACCTTTTCTGTCGAGGACGGCAAGAGACGATGGCGGGGACGACTGCGGTGACGTGAGGGTCAACGGGACGTGGCCGGGGGGTCCTTTTCCTTCTCCGCTCTTCTCCCTTTCTCCTTCCTTTTCTCCTCCTCCTCCTCCCTCCTCCTCCCTCTGCAGGAACACGGCCGCGACGACGAGGGGGCGGGCGCGGCGTCACCCGGCCGGCAAGGGCGGGGGCCTGGCGGGGAGGCCCAGGCGCGGCGGGGCCGGCCGGCAGGGGCGGGTGGAGGCGGCACGGGGGCGGGGGGCGCGGCCACGGGCGGGGGCGAGGCGGCGGCGGGGTGAGGCGGCGCGTGCGGCCGACGAGCACCGCGGGGTGGGGCGAGGCGCCGGCGGGCGGGGCCACGGGCGGGGGCAAGCGCGGGTGAGGCGCCGGCGGGGCGGCCACGGGCGGGCCGGGGAGCGCCGGCGGGGCGGGGCCACGGGCGGGCGGGGCCACGGCGGGGGCCGGGCGTGCGAGGCTCCGGTGGCGGCGGCCGGCGGCGGTGGGCGCCGGGCAGGCTTCGTGGCAGGCGGACTGTAGGCGCCGGCTGTGCTGGGCCACGGTGGGGCCGTGGAGATCTCGCCGGTTGTGCTTTTGCCACGCGGGCGTCGAGGGCGGGGCCACGGGCGGGTGTGGAGGCGCCGTCGGGGGGGGTTCCACGGGCGTTCGCGCGGGGCGATTCTCCGGTTGCGGCGGACGGAGGCGGCCTCTCGGGCAGGCGTGGCGGGCGGACGGGGAGGCGCGGGTCTGGCGTTTCCAGTGAGAATGAGGATAAGTCCGAGCGTTTAAAGAAAAACCTCTTTGCCGAGTGCCAGATCTGGTGGCACTCGGCAAAGGCTGTTTCTTTGCCGAGTGCCGCCTGATCTGGCACTCGGCAAAGAGAAATCAAAAAAAAAAAAATTGCAGCCTACCTTTGCTGAGTGCCAGGGTTTGGCACCAAACCCTGGCACTCGGCAAACATTTTCTTTTTTTTTTTTGAGTCCAAATTTTTTTTGCAGCATTACTACAGTACCAGCAACAACATGTCCAAAATGGGGACTCTTTCAAATCTTTTTGGTATATTTTGTTAGTTTTTTTTGTTTTCTTAAATTTTTCCGCATAGCGTTCGTTTGAACTGTAGGTGCATCAAATATTCGATTTCCTTGGTTCTAAAAATGTTATCCTTGTTTCTTAGGGTAAATGTAGGCAAGATCCATGAACTGTCGCAAAGTTTGAAGTATGGTGCTCACGTGGCAACGCCTCCAACTTGCGTGAGAGCGGTCTTTTAATTATATAAAATGCAAACGAATTCCGAAAATCATGAAACTTCTAGGTTGGTCCTCATATCGTATGTGGATGCCATGGTAAAAAATTCAAAACATTTCGAGCACTTTACCATGTGTGTTGACACAAATCAGGAGATCTCCACATGTGATTACTGTGATCATATGTGGAGATCTCCTGGTTTGTGTCAACACACATGGCAAAGTGTTCGAAATGTTTTGAATTTTTTACCATGGCATCCACATACGATATGAGGACCAACCTAGAAGTTTCATGATTTTCGGAATTCGTTTGCATTTTATATAATTAAAAGACCGCTCTCACGCAAGTTGGAGGCGTTGCCACGTGAGCACCATACTTCAAACTTTGCGACAGTTCATGGATCTTGCCTACATTTACCCTAAGAAACAAGGATAACATTTTTCGAACCAAGGAAATCGAATATTTGATGCACCTGCAGTTCAAACGAACGCTATGCGGAAAAATTTAAGAAAACAAAAAAAACTAACAAAATATACCAAAAAGCTTTGAAAGAGTCCCCATTTTGGACATGTTGTTGCTGGTACTGTAGTAATGCAGCAAAAAAAATTTGGACTCAAAAAAAACAAAAACAAAAAATATGTTTGCCGAGTGCCAAACCATGGCACTCGGCAAAATTCTTCCCTTTGCCGAGTGCCAAACGGCCGGCACTCAGCAACGAGGACGTCGCAAGGTCTAACGTTGCCTGGTCCGTCTTTGCCGAGTGCCAGTATTTGCCGAGTGTCAGGCACTCAGCAAATGAACTCTTTGCCGAGTGCCGTATTTTTCCGAGTGGGCCTTTGCCGAGTGTCCTTCTTTGCCGAGTGTGCACTCGGCAAAGAATCGTTTGCCGAGTGCCCCTATTTGCCGAGTGCCGAGACTCGGCAAAGAGGCCTTTGCCGAGTGCCCGATATTTGGCACTCGGCAAAGGCCTTCACACTCGGCAAAGAGCCGGTTTCCCGTAGTGCTAGTCATCTTATTGGTTCTTATTTCTCTTTCTACCGAGACAACTACGAAAACAAGAACACACATCAGCTGCAAGATGGTTTTCCCCGTCTCATAACTCTGCGCGCACATAGAAGCGAGAGGGTAGGTGCCTCCGAAGCCCTTACCATCTAGGAACCCTGCTCGGAGTGCATGGCAATTAGGTTTTTGGAAACGACTACGTGACTGCTCAATCTCTTCCTTTTCCTGGTGACCGTTCGTGTGATCGATCATTGACGTCTTCTTCCTGGAGGCGCGTACGGCACTGCGAACATCATCCAGCACTGACTGTGTTCCACTACTTCAAGGAACGCATCAATTCGCATGCCATGACTGGAGGTGCTGGTGCGAGTGGAGCCTCCTATGCCTTCGACATGGGACCCTCGATGGGGATCCCCAGGGTTCCCTACCGAGTACGTTATAGAAGTGGGCCCATACGATGGTCCCACAACCTAACAAACCAGATATGGACCAAGCTACGTGCGTTCCACCAACTCCTAGACTGATTGTATAAGGAAAAATGTTTGAAACTTATTTTAGGACTCTATATTTGTATTCGACTAGGACTCAAACCCCTCGGCAGCACCTGAACTATAAAGGATGCTGATGACACCCCTTGTAGAAGAAGTATACAGTATACATGGCTGAATCATCAGAAGTCAATTAACTCCACCGGAGATCCCGGATTTGAGATCCTCTGACGAATCACAAGCCAACATCTTATGAAAAGTCTGATAGCAACGAAAATGAAGAACAAATTAAAGGCAGGCCAGAACAAAGAAGAAACCTTGGCCGCAGAAATAGAACTAAACAAAGGAAACAAGCCTGGGATCAAGTATAAAGCCGAACTCGTTAAATACAACAAGAAAAGGGCTGAGCAATAAGCGGTAAAAAACACAGACAGAGCTAGGATTGAAGTATTAACCAAAGAACTGGTTAAGCTATGCCAAAGAATCTTTTTGATATAGTATAACACACGTTCAAACTTGTCGTGACATTATTTTATTGCTGTTGTAGCACACGGACATTATTTTATTGCATGTCTAGTAGCTATATAAGTGCTAGTACAGCCTGCCAGCAGCCCGAGTTGCACTGGTCAGATTAATGGGAATCTCTTGGTAAATTTAATTAGTACGGAGTATATGCATACAAGATGTTAGCAGCATGCATGCTTCAAGCATCAGGTCGTCCAGAATGTAATTAGGTTTTCTACGGAGACGGAGTACATTATTACAACCAGAATGCTGCGTGAGAAAACTGGAATGTATTCTTGGACACTGCATATGATCTCGTTTTGCGGCGAATCTTAGTTTGCAGCTCTCCCTTGTGATCATACTTGAGGCCAAACAATGTGACGTGGAGCACGGCGTTGAGATGATTACCACGAGGCATGACGTTCTCGATGAGGCAAAACCTGCTGTCACCCATGTAGGTAAGGGTGGTATTCAGGCGCTGCCGTTTTGGGTATTCCTCCTTGCCGAAGAGCTTCTCCTTGAGCTTGCTGCACACGGGCGGCGCCATGGCGGTGGCGCTGCGAGAGGCGACTGGGCAGCAGCAAACGTATCCATCTTCTTTGTGGTGAAGCCCAACCCACGCGTCCAACTCGGCGTCGAAGTAGGCTTGGCCTCGAAACGGCAGCACCCAGTCGCCGAGCTCCGTCCACACGCCGTTGCCGGTGTCGAAGGCGTGCGTATCGTGGCGCGTCGTCGAGATAAAAATGGTTCGTCCGTCGGGGTGCAACGCGTAGGCGGCGATGTCAAACCCGTTGAACCGCGGGGGCGGCGCACAGCTCCAGGACCACTCCATGCGCGGATCCCATAGCCCGAGGCCGCACTTGGTGGTCGGCGCCCACGACAAGGCATGGAAGGAGGGGGACTCATTGAGCTCCAAACAAACCGACGTCAAGGCGTACAACCTTTCGCCGACCGCCATTGACGCACCAAAGTCGTAGAGCCGGTCCCGGTCGGCCGGAACGCGCGGGCCGGCTGAGAGGGCGCCTGTCGCCGCGTCGTAGACGAACAGCTTTGGTGCGTGCTCGTCGTAGCGGCAGCGCGGGTTGGTGGCCACGAAGATGTTCGTGCCCATGGCGGCGAAGGCCATGCAGCAACTGGCAACCGGCGACGCTAGCCGGAGGGCAGCAGGCTCCGGGAGCTTGTGCAGCAGCTCCCGGCGGGAGTCAGTTGCTGCGGCGGCGGCGGCTTCATGGTCGTCGCCATCCATGATTTCGTCGGCGTCCATCTTATGGATACTGTACCCGCCCTCCCAGTCATCCAGCGCCAGGTACAGGTGCTGCTTCCGCCGCGGCCTGCTGCTACTCGTAATAATCGGGTGATCATGGTTCAACTTCTGCCGCTTAGACGTTGAGGACGAGGACGACGATGTATATGGCGCCATTGCGCCCGGTTCCGAAGTCCCCAACGAAGGAAGGGGCTTTCTGTCTGATCTAGGATGTGTTCTGCGGATATGCGGGGCTGGCCGGCTGCTGGGTTTTGGTTTTATAGATGGAGCCACGTTTGAAGTGCAGAATCGAAGTCGTAATCGGCGAAAGGAAAATCGATTCCGATGAAAGCAAGTCGGCAACGGCAACTCAACACCAAGATTGCTTCTGTGCAGCCGCGATTGGATTCGAATCTGAACCAACACGGAATCGTCAAGTCAGCAGTTTTTCCTTCTTTAGATAACGGTCAGCAGTTTTTTTTCTAGATTTATTTAAGGAATTTTATTTTTCAGACTAATCTTTTTGAGAGTTTTGCTCCGGTGGAACGCACAGTGCCGCGCGCGTAGGCGAATCGCGGCGTCTGACATGAATGAGGACACGGCGGAGGCGAGGGCGGCCGGCGGCGGAGTGTGGGAAGGGGTCGGGGCCGCTAGGTTCGAGGTGTCGACGGAGCCCATGCGGCCATGCCGGTGCTGCCGAACCCGGAGAAGCCCGACTTCTGGGAGGGAGGCCCTTCTTCGAGTAGTACGTGCGGACGTTCGGCGTCGTCTCCAGCGTTTCTCTCCAATACCCCGCAAGGGCGTTTAGAGGTTGTACATCAATTCCCCGCAAGATATCACGCTAATTGGACACGTCCATGACTCTGCATGTAGAAACTCCAATTAGACACCATCAACCAATGCATTACAAGGTTTAAACTGTTAGCGCAGCACTTCTAAGTTCTGACTAGAGAATCGAGTATTGCAGTATGATAGTGTGCATTTGTCTTCAGCTTTGATGTGTAACTTCGCGCACAATAGAATCCCTTTGAAGTGCCAGACAGCCATAGCTTCGTATTCATTCCACGGTCTCTCCACTCTTGAGTATTTGCTATACCGTGACTAAATAAGTTAACTTTTGTCCACATTGGTTTTGTCGTACTAAAAGGGCGCTGCTAGCGGTCGAACGTCCGATGGGGTTCCTATGGACGCCCCCACACCGCACGTCTCGACATATGTGACGCCTCTGAAGAAATCGACGACTCAAGATAGGTATTCGAACGGTTGTGTGAGTCACAGATGCTAATCTAATGGATCTAAGATTGAATTGGTTGTATGAGTCACAGATGCTAATCTAATGGCTCTAAAATTGGATCGGCTTGATGGGTTCATCACAGATGCATACACTGATGATGTCTATCAAGAACTTAATGACGATAGATATGACTTGGAAAGGGTGAATGAGTCACGTTGCATAAACCAAAACTAGCTACCTACTGACGTTGCATGTTTCTGTTTTTGCCTCTCTTTTTTCCGGAAAAACTGTGTCCTGCTCCCGTTCGTAACACTCAATCTCAATGTTTGTCTCCACTAAACATTGCGTGGAGCACCATGCATAAAAAACTTGTGACAATTTGCATTTCATACCTCTCTTGCACAAAAGATCTTATAGTCGATCCTTGTACTGTGCACTCTACCTAGTACCTACACAGATCGAGACACGCAAAGTGAGACGTGAGCTCGGTTCGAGCGTTACCTCATCCTACGACGCGACGACGCCTTCAATCAGACGGCTCTGAGACTACCCGCACTCATGCTCCTCTAAATCTCTCTTTTAAAAGGAATATTCTGTCCTAGTCATTAATATTCTCTCATCTATATCAATTTCTCCTGCACCCATACATCCTTTGATATCATCCCCTATCCATTGTGGGACCCACTTTTTATTTTTTCTTTATTTCTTTTTTTCTCTCCCCTTTTCTTTTTCCCCTCTCTCCTTTATCCATTCGTCCGCACCACCGCTGCCTCCTCGCTTCACGCCGCCGACGCCACGCCTCCCTCCCTCCCTCCCCGCGCCGGCGAGCGCGCGCGGAGGCTGCCGTGGTGGCGCTCGGCAGCAATGGCTCCCCCTCCCCGCGAAGCTCCTCGACCGGCGCAGCTCCCCCTCCCCGCGCCCTCCACCGGCACGGCCCCGGAGCGACGTCGTGGCCGTCCCTGCGCCGCCCCAGCCCTCCTCGCCGCCGGGACGCCCGCCCCCCGCCCGATCGTCGCCTGCGCGAGTGGCGGCGGCGGTGCGGGAGGCCGGGTCGCGACGACCACGGTGCCCCACCACGCGGAGGCCGCCGGCGCGCCGCCCCCTATCTCTCCCTTCTCAGCCGCGCTGGCCGTTGAGGCGAGCCCGCCGCTCTTCCCTCGACGACGACCGCGAGCGGGCGGGCCAGGGACGGGGCAAGGTCGGCCCTCGGCCATGGCGCCGCAGGGTGAGGTCGGCCCCCGGCCATGGGAGCGCGGGCGCGAGGTCGGCCATGGCGAGGAGCTCGCACCAGCGCGCGGGCATGGAGGATGGAGGCTGCGGGGCAGGCGCGGTGGCGCGGCGCGGGCTCGCCCCCTCCCTGTGTCGAGGCGGCCGCGGTAGGCACACGGCGCAGCTCCACAGCGTCCGCGGCGGGCATGACCCCTTCCCTGCGCCCTCCACCAGTGGCCGCCCCCTCCCCTTCTTCCTTCCCGCCGCCGACGCTGCGTCACAGCGGTGCTCGGGCATCCACGGCGCGGGCGTAGGGCGCTGGCGTTGGGCGCGTAGCTCCGGCATCCACGGCGCGGGCTCCATCGACAGCTCCGCCGCGGGCGCGTGGCCTCCGGCGACCTCCTCTGCTCCCATGTGCCGCCGCCGGAGAAATGGAAATGAAAAAGGAAGTCCATTCGGATGGATGTGCACATGTGGCGGCGTTCCCATGTCTTGTCACCGACGGGTACGAATTTGGAACCGTTCGGCTACTTTGTACTTGGGGTAGAGTCCCAATACACGGTAACCAACGGAGAAATGCTTTAGGGACCGTTCGTTGTCGGCCTGCTAGATCTAGACTTTGCAACTAGCCACATACTACGGGAAACCTCTGACTCCGGTGGCTCTACTGCTGGAACCGACAACCACGCACTGAGAGTGGAGAGATGGCGAAAGTAGCGTGTACCCTCGTGGCCGGCGTGCCTGGAGACTAGAGGAGTACTGTGCTCTCAGGTGGCGCAGGACCGGTTCCGGGGTATGAAAAGCCGTGGTAGACGGGGTTGGCATATGCAAGTTTAAGTGCTACATATGCAGTGTGGATAGGGATCCCCAGCTGAGTACTTTCTGGATTCGAATCGACGTTGCTCCTCGGTTAATAGAGACTTGATCCACTGACTTACACCGAAAAGTGGTTCGGAACTAGAATGTTTTATTTTGAGAATGATTAAGCAATTGAAAGAATGTGATATATGAGAAGGAATATTAGAACTCTGGCTATGATTAAAATAATGTTGAGATGAAATATTGAGATAGGATAGTAATGTTTTTCTACAAAACTCTTGAACTCTTGCTCACAGCCTTACCTTGACTCCCCTCAGCCTGCATTCCTGATTCTCATCTTTCTTTTTAGTCGGGTAAGTCTTGCGGAGCACCTCAATACTCAGGGTTTGTTAACCCCTATCCCAGGAAGTCAGCAGTCGGAGATCTGTCTTGCTCCCTGCTGCGTGACGCTCGTTCGTGAAGGAAGTGATGATGAGTGATGTTGGACCCTTGGGCAGGGTTCGTATTATTATGTGGTATTTGCTACCTTAATGCTACTTCTATTTAAGTATAGATTGTAATAACTGTACTCGAATTTATATTTGGATCGCTGGTTTGTAATCTAAGTACTAGAAAGTCTTTCGCACCTTTACTCTGATGTATTTTATTATGAAATATTGAAATCCTGTAATGACTTTGCAATGGGATCCTGTCAGAGAATACGGGTGCTTATGTAGCCCGGCAGAGCCTTCTAGATCATCTGGGACACGGGCCTGGCTGTCAGAGGTCATTAGTGATAATGACAGGTGCCTGTGGGCCATATGATTTAGGCGGTTCTGTTACACCTCGGCCATGGCGCCGCAGGGTGATGTCGGTCCCCGGCCATGGGAGAGCGGGTGCAAGGTCGGCCATGGCGAGGAGCACGCACCAGCGCGCGGGCATGGAGGATGGAGGCGGCGGGGCAGGCGCGGTGGCGTGGCGTGGGCTCGCCCCCTCCCCGTGTCGAGGCGGCCGCGGTAGGCACACAGCGTAGCTCCACCGGCGTCCGCGGCGGGCACGACCCCCTCCCTGTGCCCTCCACCGGCGGCCGCCCCCTCCCCTTCTTCCTTCCCGCCGCCGACGCTGCGTCACGGCGGAGCTCGGGCATCCACGGCGCGAGCGTAGGGCGCTGGCGTTGGGCGCAGAGCTCCGGCATCCACGGCGCGGGCTCCATCGACAGCTCCGCCGTGGGCGCGTGGCCTCCGGCGACCTCCTATGCTCCCATGGCCGTGGGAAGACGGCGCTCCCGGATGCAGGCGAGGAAGGAGCTGTACACCGTTGTGGTGGCCGCCAAGAACCGCCGGCGCGGGCAGGGCCGCCGCCTCCGGCCGCGGGCGAGCCCTCCACGCGCTGCTGCTGCTCTCTCACTCACCGGTCTCCTCCCTCCTTGCCGTGGTGGGGACTCGTGGGCAAGCGTGGCGGGGGAGACGAGCACGACGGGGCCCATCCGTCGTTTACGGGAGGCCCGGTATCCCTGGGAATTTCCCGGATGCCGCCTGCGATACCGGACAACGTGGCATGATACAGGGCACCGCTGCAGCTCCATCTTCCGGTACATGCTCCTGCAGGAAGTGGATCGAGGACCCGCTGCGGATGGTCTCATGGCGTTTCGCCACGACCCCCGGCCCTGTATACGTACACGTCGTCTCGCTGCCTGCGTCTGCTTGCATGAACATGCATGCATGTTGTTGGCTGGGCTTGGGCCATATCACGCGACGCTGGAAAGTGGAGCCTACCAAAGCCCATGTCACGCGACACTGGAAAGTGGAGCGGAGTTATCCATTTCCGCTCGTTTTTACGCCGGATTCGGTGGCATACCGGCCCGCTAAAAGCATGACACGATGCTACGATGGCTTCTTTGCATACCAATATAGCGCTTCTCAAAATGTTTTATTACCCAGGTGTCTACTCAAAGAAAAAAACTTTTACCCAGGTGTAGGCATTGCTCGCACGGCACACAGCCACACACGCTTAGATATTGTCCATTTTATTTTATTTGTTATTTACGGAATCCAAATCCATGGTAAAATTTTACCATCCGCGTCGACCCTTTTTAAAAATCATGTAATTAATATCTGTCATGAATTATCAATAAAGAAATTTGTGCCAAACATTTTTTTATTTTTTCTCACTCAATATATTTTGACTTATTGATTGATAGTTTATAGATTTCCAGCTAGATTTGTGTTGGTTTTAAGAAAATACAGAGGTGGTCATCAAAGAAAGGACACGATTATCGCACCTTGCTCGCCGACGCTCCCAGCATCGACGGCCGCCGCCGCCGCCGGGCTACTTTGGTTGGCTCCCGCCTGTAAGTTAAATCAGGCACCGACAAGCCTCCACAACCCTTGCTCAATCTAAACCGCCACATCCACCACCACGGTCGACGGCGCTCTAGCATCCCGCCCACCCATTGTCGGGCCGACATACTACCAAGCATCTTGAGTCAAGGGTAGGCAGAGGGGGAGACAACAAACCCTAACCCGCCTTTCGGTGGAGACAGCAATGGCTGGCGCCCGATGTGATGTTGAGCGGCAACGCGAGAGCGCGACCTCTCGTACATTAGAGTTTACGATTGTGAAAACTCTTGTCCATGTCACTCGTATATACAGTGGCGGATCCACATGGGGGGCTGCAACCCCCCCCCCCCCCTCCGCGTAATATCTTGATTTCAGCACTAATTACTGTAGCAAAAGCTTGATTTTACCATTAAAACTTCATGCAATTCAAAAGCTCCATTATTTTAGCCCCCCTGCCCTCTATCCTGCCTCCGCCACTGCATATATATATTGGGGGGGCATATGCTTGCGTGAATCATTGCATATCAGTGTGTATTGTTTCACGTGTCGCGCTTAACTTTTGCGCGTAACTAGCAAATGTGCTTGTACCCAATACATTTCGAGACTTGATTCCATACAATGCGAAGTCGTTCTAACTCATATGAGCATGGATCATGGATCGGAACATGGATGCCATAGATTGTTCTGGCAATAAAGGAAATGGGTTTGAAAAAACTCTTCACTCTTTAATATTTGGTAGAAAGTAGAGACAGAGAGAAAGATTATATTCCATATCATCTATATATTGCGGTATTATTGTTCAGACGTACGTATATGGAATTTAAACGGAAAATCAGTACAAATTATTTGCCGCGACAGTTGCCAAATCGGCAGCCATCTTCACCGCACTCTCCCCTATTTAAAGGCCCCCTCCCCTCTCAACATTCCACACCAGCTCCACTAATCAAAACCTCTCAGCACCCTTCACTCATCAGCCATGGTGCTCACCATGGCCACCGGCCAAGAGGACTCGCTCCTCCTGTTCCTCCTTCCCACCACCTCCACACTCCCGCCCCTCGTGGGAGTTTTCATCCTGGCCGCCGTGCTCCTTTGGCTATCCCCAGGCGGTCCTGCGTGGGCGCTGTCCCGCTGCCGCCGCCCACCGTCCGGCCCGACGGGCGTGGTGACCGCGCTCTCAAGCCCTGTGGCGCACCGCACCCTGGCGGCGCTGTCCCACGCCGTAGCCGGCGGCAAGGCGCTGATGGCCTTCTCCGTCGGGATCACCCGCCTCGTCGTGTCGAGCCAGCCCGACACGGCGCGTGAGATCCTCGTCAGCCCCGCGTTTGGCGACCTGCTCTTCCATCGCGCCATGGACTTCGCCCCGTCCGGGGACGCGCACTCGCTGCCAACCACCTGTTCGGTCCGCGCCGTGTGGCGGCTGCCGCTCACCACCGTGTCTCCATCGGAGAGGCCATGGTCTCCGACGTCGCCGCTGCCATGGCTCGCCTCGGCGAGGTCTCCCTGAAGCGCGTGCTGCATGTCGCGTCTCTCAACCACATCATGGCCACCGTCTTCGGCAAGCGCTACGACATGGACAGCCAAGAGGGCGCCCTTCTGGACGAGATGGTCGCCGAGGGCTACGACCTCCTGGGCACGTTCAACTGGGCTGACCACCTGCCGTTGATCAAGCTTCTCGACCTCCAGGGCGTGCGCCGCCGGTGCAACAGGTTAGTCCAAAAGGTTGAAGTGTTCGTGGGAAAAATAATCCAGGAGCACAGGGCGAGGCGCGCCAATGGAGGACTCGGCGATGAGTACATAGGTGACTTCGTCGACGTCCTTCTTGACCTCGAGGGAGAGGAGAAGCTGTCCGAATCCGACATGATCGCTGTTCTTTGGGTAAGATCGCTAGAGATCGTTAATTTGCTGTGTAAAATGCATGTACTTTCACGTCTTAAACGTTGCGTTCATGGAAAAATGGCTGCATTGAATTCTCACGCTCGTTTTTAATTGTCTTGTTCAGGAGATGATCTTCAGAGGCGCCGACACCGTGGCGATCCTGATGGAGTGGATCATGGCGAGGATGGCGCTGCACCCGGACATCCAGGCGAAGGCCCAGGCAGAGCTGGACGCGGTCATGGGACGCGGCCGCGGCGTTGCCGACGCCGACGTGGCCAACCTCCCATACTGTGGGGGTATAAGCCCGTATACCCGCATAGTCATGTATGGGCCAAGTCTACCGAACAGGTCCGAACTATAAAGGACGCGTCGCCCATACGATCTCCAGGAGATCGCGTATATCCGCCGAGACCTTGGCGGACAAGGAAATAGTTTTCTTAGGATCTAACTGATTAGTTTCCCAGGTCGGGTAGGATTGTAATCTGTTATGTATGGTAAGATCAACTTGTAACCCTGCCCCCCAGACTATATAAGGCGGGCAGGGGGGTCTACTCGAATCATCTAATCTACTAGCAATACAACACAGCAACATACAGGACGTAGGGTATTACGCCTCGTGGCGGCCTGAACCTGTCTAAATCTCTGTCTCGCACGAATTGTGCTCCCTCATTCGTCTCAGGCGCACCCTCACCGTCTCATCTACTACCGCGGGCATACCCCTCGGTAGACTATCGCCGGTATTCCGTCGACAGTTGGCGCGCCAGGTAGGGGGTGTGTTTCCTGATCACATGGCGAGCGAGGCGGTGATTTTTCTTTTCGTCGACCACGTCCGGCGGCGATGGCAGACCAGATGAAAATTTTCTTCGTCGTCGTCAACCACAGCAACGTTCGGTGGCGACGAACCAGATCCGAATTTTCGTCATCGACAATGCCAACAGCATCAGGCGGCGGCGTCATCAACAGCTGTACGTAGAAAGCTACGTGCGAGCAAGTCAAGACTTCGCCTTGATTCGATGAGACGGTGGGCGGTGGCCAGCATAAAGGCTCAAGATTTCAAGTCGCAACATACACTGCCAAGGGCACTCACCTTGCTGGAAATTATCGTGATATACGAGATTTGATGGGACACGACTTACTGCATCAACGCCAAGCACCAGTTCGAAGAAAAAAAGCTCAAGCAGCCAGAAAATCCAACGGCGATCAACCACATCACGTGATGCACCTACGGAGTCCTATTCCGGATGCTACTAGTTTGCGCCGCGGCGTCACGATCGGATCGGAAAAGGCAGCAAGCGTCCATGCACTACTACGTGACGGATTTCAATATCGTCCAATTAACCAAGCATGCTAGGCGTGCAAGCAGGCTTGCGCCGCGGATGAGCAAGTTGTAAGGATTCACGGACAGATTGACGCGACCTCCAAAGTTATCCAACTACTAGTCCAACGAAAAAGAGAATCAGTCGTGCCTCTCTTCGTCAAACACTCTACGACGGCCTCGACAACAATATCATCGCTAAGATTAATTATCTCCAAGATTTTTCGCCAACATAAGCCTCGAACAGGCTCGGATACCCACTCCTAATATCATCGCCAAGATTATCTCCATGATTCCTCGTCGCCGATATAAGTCCCAACCAGACTCGGGCACCTACTTCAGATATCATCGCCAAGGCTATCTCCATGATTCTCCGTCACCGACGTAAGCCCCGCACCTGCTCGGGCAGCAAGACTTCGCCAATGCGTAACCCCCGCACCCGCCGGGCAGCATCTGGCTCGACGACGCGTAAGCCCCGCACCTGCTCGGGCAGCACGACTTCGCCAATGCGTAACCTCCGCACCCACCGGGCAGCATCTGCCTCGACGACGCGTAAGCCCCGCACCTGATCGGGCAGCACGACTTCGCCAATGCGTAACCCCCGCACCCGTTGGGCAGCATCTGGCTCGACGTCGCGTAAGCCCTACACATGATAGGCCGCCAACTACGCCTCTTCACCGACTGCCCCGATATATCGGGTAGCCTTCGCCCACGATAAACGTAACCCCGCCTGGCGCGGGCAGCTTCGCAACCACGTAAGCCCCGGGGACGCTTGGACCGTTAAGTCTTCGCTAACACGTAAACCCCGAGGACGCTTGGGCAGGTTAGCAGCGTCTCCAAAAGCCCCGGCAAAAGCACGGGCACCACGCAGGGCGTGGAGGACTCCTCGCCGACTTCTCAATAAGCCCCGACCTCGCTCAGGCACTTTGCTGCTCTCCATGACTCACCAACCTCCAGAAGGTCTCCAAGTCGTCGTCACTCTCCAAGACACGCATACGTCATATTCTCTAATCGAGCTTTATGCTCGGGGACTTTGTCGAGACATCGGACTCCATAGCGTTTTTCAGTCAAGCTCTACACCCAAGCTTTCCATCGACATATCGCCGAGCACTCACTGGATACAGAAGGGTGTGAGATCCGATCTGAATTTTTCAACGCCTGGAAGATCCACGTACGGGTGAGCCATAAGATCAACGACTACTGCCTGCCATCGCCGAGCCATCAGCCTACAGCGTTATGCAAATTCACCGGCTTCAAAAAAATACGAAGACCACGATTTGCATGCACTCGTGCACGTGTAAGGATTGACTCAGCGAGCAAACAAATATATCTACATAGACAAGTTAAGGCACTCTGCGGCGGCGGCATGGCGTGGATTTCATCATCCTCTACATGCCGTGTTTGCCGATGCCTAAGGCAGCTCTCCGGAATTTGGGCCTTGTTCTTCAGCAGTCGTCCACGTCATGTCGTCAATGCGTCGAACAACTACCAAAGGCAAAGAAATTAATTACGCTCTCGTCGTCAACACTCTGCAGTAGTCTCGACAACAGCAAGCTTGGAACCGTCCAGGCCATCACGCGAGCCACGTCAGCCGGCTCCTCGACACGCCGACCACTCCACTCGACGTCAATCAAGCTAAGTGATATTTTTAAATACTTTTCTATGCATTCTTCAATCTCCATGTATCTCCGGAAATTATCTTTACGGTTCTTCGCCACCGACCTCTCTAAAAGCCCCGATAAAGCTCGGGCACTCGCCGACATAAGCCCCGACCACGCTCGGGCACTCAGAAGATTTTCTTCGCCAATGAGATACTAAGTATCTCTCCGTTTTCTCCTCTCAAGGGTTGCTTAACGTACCTTGGTAGCCATACCTTAATCCATGAAACCTGTCTTCGCCCTGTAAACCGTCAAACCGAATTGTCATATTAACAAACCTCTGAACCAGATGCCGGGTCAGGTGCTTAAATGTAACAGGCCAACTACCAGGGGAAATTATGTGACCTGACAAGAGCAAGAAACGAGCAATCTTATCATGCATTCTACAATATTCGGATCTGCTTTCTTCGCCAAAAATCTACATCATATTTATTTTGCAGGAACTCTTCGCCGGACACTCATCATCGCTTCTCGCCGTCCTCACGCTGATCGGACACCGTCTCCGACCAGGCTGGGGATTCGTCGCCGTCGCTCCTCGCCGTCCTCGTGCTGCTCGGACATCATCTTCGACCACGCTAGGACTCGCCGTCGCTCCTCGCCGTCCTCGTGCTGCTCGGACATCATCTCCGACCACGCTGGGACTCGTCGTCGCTCCTCGCCGTCCTCGTGCTGCTCGGACATCATCTCCGACCACGCTAGGACTCGTCGTCACTGCTCGCCGTCCTCGCGTTGCTCGGACTACGCCGGGGACTTCGTCGTCTTCATTAAGTGTTTCCGAGCAGCAAAATTGCTCGGGGACTTCGTCGCTTTCGTCAAGTGTTTCCGAGCAGCAAAGCTGCTCGGGGACTTCATCGCCTTCGTCAAGTGTTTCCGAGCAGCAAAGCTGCTGGGAAACTTCGTCGTCTTCATCAAGCGTCTTCGAGCACCAAGCTGCTCGGGGACTTCATCATCTTCGTCAAGTGTTTCCGAACAGCAAAATTGCTCGGGGACTTCGTCGATTTCGTCAAGCGTTTCCGAGCACTAAAGCTGTTCGGGGACTTCGTCGCCATCGTCAAGCGTTTCCGAGCACTAAAGCTGTTCGGGGACTTCGTCGCCGTCGTCAAGCGTTTCCGAGCACTAAAGCTGCTCGGGGACTTCGTCGTCGTCATCAAGCGTTTCCGAGCACTAAAGCTGTTCGGGGACTTCGTCGCCGTCGTCAAGCATTTCCGAGCACTAAAGCTGCTCGGGGATTTTATCGTCTTCGTCAAGCGTTTTCGAGCACCAAGCTGCTCGGGGACTTCGTCGTCTTCGTCAAGCGTTTCCGAGCAGTACAGTTGCTCGGGGATTTCGATGCCTCATTAAGCGTTTCCGAGCAGTACAGCTGCTCGGGGACTTCGTCGCCTCGTCAAGCGTTTCCGAGCAGTATAACTGCTCGGAGACTTCGTCGCCAAGCTATCAAGTCACTCCATGCTATTCGGCTCAGGGTGCTGATCTTAGGCAGCACATCGGGGGTCTTGATATGCGCCTCGCCTGCTCAGAAGATTTTTTCCCGATCACTTGTTGCGCTCAGGGACTTCGTCAACACTTCACAAGATCAACAAGGATAAAGATTTTGACCCTGACACCACGTGACTGCGTCACCTACTATCAGGCTCGGGGACTAAGTGGATACACTTCACCTAACGGTGAAAGTATTGGTTCTGACGAACCAAAAGTGGATACACTTCACCAAAGAGAAACTCTTTTTTAAATTTTTTCTGAGCTCCTTACATCCGTCTAATCAAGCAACTCCGAAGATCTGCACCTCCCGACGAATGCAAGGCGCTCGGGGACTAGCTGTGGGGATATAAACCCCCAGTACCACAAGTCAAGACGTGGGCCGCACCATCAAAGCTGACCCGGCCCAGAAGATAAAGACGTGCGGCGCAAGACAGTGCACCGCACGGTTATTGTACCAACTTGATTAGTTTACTTGTAACCTTGTCCTTTCAGACTATATAAGGAGAGGTAGGGATAGATCCCACAACTCGGGCCAACTCAACTCATAATAATATAAGACAGCAACACACAGGACGTAGGGTATTACGCCTCGCGGCGGCCTGAACCTGTATAAATCTCGTGTCTCGCGCTTACTGCGCAACGCTTGTTCGTCTCAGGCGCACCCTCACCGTCTCATCTACTACCTTGGGCATACCTCTCGGTAGACTATCGCCAGTATTCCGTCGACACCTACATCCTGTGCATCGTGAAGGAGACGATGCGCATGCACCCTCCGGGCCCACTACTCTCCTGGGCGCGCCTCGCCATCCACGACGCGCATGACGGCGGCCACCTGGTCCCCGCCGGCACCACCGTCATGGTGAACATGTGGTCTGTCGCGCTTGACCCCCGCCATCTGGGCGGAGCCGGAGGAGTTCCGCCCCGAGCACTTCCAGGAGGAGGACATGAGCGTCCTCGGGAGCGACCTCCGCCTGGCCCCGTTCGGTGCCGGCCGCCGCGTCAATGTTAATGTTAGTGAAATTTATACATCAGGTTGTCAGAATCTAATAAATTCAAATCAAAATGCATCCTTCCAAGTGACACTATATCAAATACAGATTAAAATAATTACGAACTAACATAAAAGCCAACAAGAGGGCCATTTACCGCTGCCTAGGCATGGCCTAGTAGAAACGTCGATAGTGTAAATCATTTATTACCAAGAAACATTGCCTCAAACTCTCTTTTCGGGTTGCTTCCAAAATCTAGCGACACAAAGCATTAAGAAATGATATCACAGAAAACCCAGCACTGCAAGCGTGGACAAAGCGTTGACAGGAATTGCCAAATGAATCAACTCTTATGTTCAATGCTTCCCAAAATCCAGCAATAGAAGCCATGGAGAAAGAAGGATCCTAATAAGAAAAAGCTAAAACTAAGGCTAAGAGCTCTCAGAATCAACTCTTGAGACCATAAGAGTGCACTGAAGGAACAACCAAAACAAAGGGTTTGTTTAGTTCCCTATGGAATGCAAAATACAAAATGTCAACTCTTTTGGAATAATGAAATGTAAAATGCTAAAATATTCAGGGGTGTGTTTACTTTCATCCAAAGTGTAGAATGACAACATTCATCATGGTGTTTTTGGCCTATTTTTGATCTCCAGGGTGCCAAATCCAAAATGCCAAAAGGCCAACTTTTCGGTACAATTTCACTGTGGTGTTTAGCTTCATTTTGCAAAATGATGGGCCAAAACACCAATTTCTTTTTTTTTTTTGGCAAGAATGGGGAACTAAACAGGCCACCACCAAAATGAAATGCAGGCTCGTGTTGTTGCTAAGCCCCAAAGGAAGGAGCTTTTCTCACGCGAAACAAAATACAGACGATGTAGCACCCGATTTTCTAAATAATACCAAGCGCTAGCTATATGTGTGTCAGGATGTCCACAAGACACATATAGCGACAATTATGAAAAATATCAGATGGGATGCTTTATTACATATTGAAACATATTAACATCAAGACTTACATATATATCAGAGCACAATGGAAACTATTCCTAATCTTTATCTTCGGGTCATCATACTCCACAGGGACAGGTTGACTGGGGGAGCATTCCACCTACTACTCATGTAACTCCACAAGAAACTCCTGACTTGAACCGTCCTCTAGTACCCATCCAAGATTTTTATTGGTGATAAAAACAAGTGTAATGCTCAACAAGTATAACATGAGGGGATGCAAGACTCAAAATGCTAGACTCGATTGAACTGCGATAAGCATTTTTAGTTGATCATATTTTATTTATTAAACCTAAGTCACTAGGTTATGCTTGGATGCCCATGTAATTATAATTAATTATCATCATCATCATCATCAATATTAATCATCACCTCTGCCATCCATAGAGAACCATCTATCTCAAAAAGGATCCAGGCCGCTCGTGTCCGTGAGCACGGCTGATATATCAGTTTGATCAAACTTTGCAGAGTGTATACACTTTCACATTGAGTTATGATTCTCTTTTGCCTGAGGTGATCAGACTTTTGACCCACTTCCAAGATAAGTCGGCAGGGTCTCACTACGAAGCCCTTCACTAATTACCGTAACAAGTTAGTAGCCGCGAGGTTTCACCGTCTAGGCGAACGGAGCCCCCCCATCAAGATTGGCACACTTATGACCACAACCCAGCACACATCTTCATAGGCAGGAAGCCATTATGCAACCTAGTCCTCCCTCTTGCGCTGAAAACTTTCGGTAACACTAGCAAGCTAAAGAAAACTAGCTATATGACTAAGAGGGGGGACTAGGTTGCATCCGTACAACCTTGAGTAAGGTGGAGTTTAAACTTGAAGAAACATTCTATTGCTTTGGGGAGTTTTGAACTTGGGTTCTTTTATGTTTTCTCTGCTGTAAAGGGGGTGGTTGGTGGAGAGGCCATTGTATGGCTGATTCTGGTTGTAAGGTTGATTGTCCGGTTAGCGGAAGTTGGGCTTAGTCCCTTTTTGTAATGGCAAGCTCTAAACATTCGCGTGAATGTGAAGGCTGGAATACGTTATTCCGAAATCTAAAAAGAGAGTGTCACCAGGCGTACAATGCTGAAAGCAAATGATAGATGAGAAACGGATTAGAAAAGGTGAAGTTGATTAAACTGCAAGGTAAATTTACGCACAACTTGGCCAACTCCTTCAATATGTCGTCTTCGTACATCGCCCAGACCAAGAACGAGAAGAAGAAAACGCAGGTTGCCACAAGAGCAAATGACTGGAGGGCGGGTCATGTCAGTACCGCCGGCGTCGGCTGTGTCGTGCCTGCCGCGCCGCCCGTGTGAGAGCTCGACGAGGTACTTGCGGCACTCCGCTGATGTGGCGCACGAGAGGGCCGAGCAGACGCACGGTGGCATGACCGGCCTGATGGGCGTCGCCGTCCTCCCACTCCCACGCGTCGGCACGCCCCGCGGTGTCCATCCTGTACACTGGCTCCCGTCCGCGCCGGAGGACGACGCGCGCACGGCGTCCACCCAGCAACGCCCCTGCGCGTCGGCGTTGAGCAGCACCCACTCCGTCGTCGGCAAAGCAGAACCGCAGGCCGAAGCAGTCCGTGCCGCGGTGGGCGCGAGGACCTGCGCGCCCATGACCATGACCAGGTTCAGGAGGCTCAGCGTTAGCTGACGCAGCCCGTACGCCCGGCCCTCCGCCAGGCTCAGGAACCGCGCCACCGAGAGCTTTGGCGCTCCGGCCGTCGTCGCCGTCCCAGCGGCCGGCCTACGCCAAAACGGTGCCCAGGAGCAACTGTTGGCAGTGGCATACAAGGAACCACTGAGCTTTTCGCAGGGCACGTCAGCGAAGGGAAGAATGGACATTTCGTTCTCTAGTAGTTAAGGTAGGTTATTAGAGGCAAAGTTCACGGTAGGGTCTTTTAGTTTGTACGAAATCATAGTCCAAAACAAAGCAATTACTTATTGGTTTAGCTCGTGTTTTCTTTTTGAAGTAGTTTGGCAGAAGCATCTGTTCGTGGCTGCTCACACGGCTCCGGTGCATCATCGGGCCATTCTCAATTGTGTGTAATCATAACTTTCTACTAGGTATTTCGAAAAAAAAAACTTTCAACTGTTCGTTGTCTAGTGTATTTTCAGTGCTTTAGTTGTTCAGCGTTTTACTTTCAGGAGCCGTTCTTTCATTTCAAGTGAACTGAAATATAATCGATAGATCAGGCTATTTTGTTTGAGATTTACCATTCCATAACTTTCTCAAGTTCACATATTAATCTATTTCAAATTTAGGGCCCCTTTGGAAGCTAGGGTAGGTAAATGATTGAGATAGGAAAACTGGAGGAATTGAGGTGGATCGTCTTTCCAATCCCATGGTAACAGTAAATACAGGAATGGCCCTTTGGCAAGCTCAGAAAAATATAGTAAAATTCTCTCTCCACTCCTAGTCTCCTACCGGCCAAAACACACCGCACAAACGGAGCCCTCACCTTCGTCTCTCCCATGGCGCCCCCCTCTCCTCACTCGTCTCCCCCACGACGCTGCCCTTTCCTCTCCCCTACCTCACCCTCACCCTCAACCACACGGCGCTCAGTCCTCCCTCTCCCCCTCTTTCTCTCCCCCCTCGTCCACGGCCACGGGCAGATCCAGGCGTCCGCGGCGACCCAACCCTCGGCCATGGTGACCTCGGGCGGATCCAGCGCCCGTGGCCATGGCGACCCTGGCCTCGTGCAGATCCAGGCGGCCGCGGCCACGACGGTGACCGGGTCCGACCTCCCCGCGAGAAGGTACGAGGCGGGGCAACGGCCGGAGCAGCGGCGGAGCCTGCACGGATGGCATTGCCTGGCGGCCGAAGGGAAGGTCTGTGGGCGGCCGGGGCGGACTGTGGTGCCCCACCTCTGTCGGATCCGGCCGCCCGGGGCCGCAAGCGGCGCACTCCGTCGACGCCCTCCCACCGGCGAGTCGGCAACGGCGGCGGCTGGCGTGCTGCAGGTCGACGTCGTCGACGACCTCCACCGCGGGCACCTGACCGCGACGCGAGGGGCTGCGTGGTTCTCCTGCGCCGGCCTGGAGGTGGAGGCCACGCCCTTGAAGAAGCGGCAGCGTCCATCCGCTCTGCTTCAGCGCAACGACGTGTCCCGTAGGAAATTTTCCAAGAAGTCCGACCTCATGCTTTGTTTCCTCCGGAATGTAGGCATAGGATTCTATTCCGGTGGAATGCTTCCTTCGATTTTGGTAGAACCAAAGAGCAGGAAAGGATCCTATCCTATGAAATTCCTATCATGTGATTATCCTTTGATTCACCCGTGAACCAAAGGGGGCCTTACGGTGTGAGGCCATGGGAGATGAAAATAGATCAAGGCCTCTTTCATTTTGAGGGAATGAAAATTGACTTGATAGATTAGGCTATTTGGCTTGAAATTTAACATTTCAAAAAATTTCAAAATTCACATATTATCTCAAATTCATAGGGTAGAAAATGAAAATAGATTCTATAAATCATCATGCTATGTTTCTACTTTGCAACTTATGAGTATCTCCAACAATTTGCTATTTTTTATTTCTCAAATCACGCTATTTGTCAACTCACAAAATAATATGTGGAAGGAAAAAAGATCACATAATTTTAGTCCTCAAACCCAAAGTATTTCCCACCAAAAGATAAAAGGAAAATAACCAAAAGATAAAAGGAAAATACTTCTACAACGAGAACTCTATACTTTCCACTAATTAACTGATTCTAGAATAAAAAATTTTCTCCCCAGCAAACTTGCAACAGAACCCTAAGAGCCAAATAAAATTGTGTTTCTGCACTCCACGAAGCACCACCGCAGCCGCGGCGCTACCCGCGCGCTCGCCGTAGCCGTGTCACGGCTGCGTTGCCGCCTCCCCGGCAGCATGAGCACGCGCGTGCGGCCATCCATGCTAGGCTGTCGCTTCCGCCCCACCAGCCCACGTCCCTCCTCGCGGGTGAGCATCTGCTCGCGTACAGGAGCGCCGCCTCGATGCGCCCTGGTCCTCTCAGGTCACCGACTAGTCCACCGCCGCCGCCGAGCCCTCTGTGGCCAGGAATCGGCCCTGCCATGGCCCTAGACAGCGTCGATGATAGTATCGTCTCGCGCGCATGGGGAAGAAGCAGCGGCGCGAGAAAGGCCACGGATGCGCGCGGGTCGCGTGCGCGCATATTAGCGCGCTGAATGTTTGCTCAGAGCAACGCTGAATCTTCACTGACCAACTCTAACACTTTTGCATACGGGCTTTGCATTCTTGTTTTTTAAAAGTCTACAGAACTCCTACCCAACAGTTTTAAAAATTAGCTTTATATTTTTGTTAACTTGGCAAAAATCATGTGATGGATTGACATATATGCAAGCTCACGATTGGCTTGGCATTCCGTCTCGCGCAGACGCGCACTACTCATGCGCACGCTCTTCCCTCCCGCGCCGCCAGTTTTTTTTTAGATTTTGGCAAGTCAATTTTGCTAAACCGTTGAAGATAACCTTTTTTTTTCTCCTTCCCGTATTGATTCGAGAGTAGACAAATTCCATATTTTGCCAAACAAAAAATACAAAACTGTTGGAGCCAACGGTTTTGCAAATGAGCTTTGCATTCTTGTTTTTGCAAAAAAAAAATCTACAAACTCTTATCGAAGGGTTTGGCAAATGGGTTTTGTATTTTTGTTAACTTGACAAAATCCTAGAATGGATTGACATATATGCAAACTCATAATCGGCTTGGCATCCCGTTCGCTCGCTACTCCCGCGCCGCCGTCTGAGTCCACATTTTGGATTTTGGCAAGTCAATTTTGCCAAACCGTTAGAGATAACTTTTTTTTCTCCTCCCCATATTGATTTTAGAGTTAGCAAACTCCATGTTCTGCCAAACAAAAAATACAAAACCGTTGAAGTTGCTCTAACCTGACAAAAATGGGGAGGGTGTAAAAATACAAAGTATTTTTTCGCATGACCTACAATAAATATACAATATATTCCATATATATATAAGCATATTAGTTTAGTTAATATGTATATAAATTGTAATTATTAAAATGAATTCAATTTCAAGCATCCAAACTGGCAAATTGTATTAGTCACCTACAGTAGTGGCCAAAGATTTGGCCTCAATTTTTTCTGCATAATGGAGTTCTCCATGATAAAAAAAACTACAAAGAGTTATAACTTAATATGTGCATTAATATTAGGAACATCATTTATCAACGCCCTACTACTTAGAGCGATCAACATAGATCACAATACCATAGAGCTATGGATGATCATAACGGCATTAAGCAATCTGTAATGAAACTGACACAGGTAGAAAAAAACAACTGAACATTTGTGATTAGCCAACAGCTCTCCTATGCCCAGAAATCAGGGAACATTGAATCGTACAACCGGCTAGACATAAAGGTAGCTGTGATCAACCTTCCATCAAATGAACTTCCGTGAAATGCTTTATGTGCAACGGTAGATGTTCTTTTGGAATCAAATCGCAAATACACATAGCCAAGATTCCTACATTGAAAGGGAATGTTTCGTTAGTGTATCAGATAGTCGATCATTCCCATCATCATACCAAAAATAAAATAAAATAAAATACTTGTCCACATGAATGTGTTGTACTGGTCCAAACTGAGCACACTGCTCATGAATAAGGTCTTTAACATCCAAATAAAACTCAGGCCACTTCTGCACAAAAAAAAAAAGATACATTTTTGTTACACAAACGATGATTTCTTTAAGGATATGGCAATATCATTGAAGAATTCGTGAAGATTTGGCAAAAAAATAAATAAAATATTGCAAAATAAGGAACAACCTCTACAGATCCATCAAACACGTTCTTGAGTACTAGGCATTCACTAGGTGGATCTTCAGTAACTAATGGTGCATTCACTTGAGTGGAGCAGAAGAGAACCTGTTGTTGGAGGAACATCAGCATCCATGATCGGGTCCAGACAAGCTGATACACCACAAGATATAGGAAGTCAAACTCAACCTTGAGTGTTAAAACATCAAGGCACAATATCGCAAAAGGAAAAACATGCAAACCCATAGCATTCACTTGTGCAAAGGAAGCAGAGAAATTGTAGTAAACATACAGCATCATTGCTCCTGGTGAGTGCCTGAGTGGTAACAGTACCACACACCTCATTTCAAATTTCATAGTCAGATATTCTAGTGCCGTTCTAATTTCTTTCTAATTAGAATGACATTTTTTGAAATTCCATGGTCTGGTCTAATAAACATATCCATAATGTGGCCTTAATTAAATACCATCTGTAACTAGAGAATAACATATCTAGAGTTGAATCCAACAATTTATGGCCATACAAGTGAAGGTATATTTGACAAACCAAACCAAAACTAATCCAGTACAATTTTTTAAAACAAATCCCAGAGGTGGGGAAGGCACGAATTACCACCATATGTTGAGGTCTCAGCCAAGCCTTTCTTTATCATCAAAACAGCATGTTCATAACATCTCAGGCTGCTCCAATGCTGTTCGTGGTCAAGGCTGGGTGGAAAGGTTTTAGATCTACACTCATCAAGTTCCACGGCGTCGGAAAGCGGTGACACAGAGATCCAATAATGTAACACGTGAGTTGACAGCTGTGACAATTGGAGGACCAATACCGCTATGTGGTCGGGAGTGGAGCTGGCTGGACTTTGCTCTCAGCTCGGGTCCGCTCATCAAGTCAAAAGCCCGGTTGCTGCTGACTGCTGGTGCCTTGCTCGGTTGGAAAAAGAGGAACATAAAGGGAGTTGGCGCTTTGTTGAAGCTGAAACTGAAATTTGTTGAGCTCCTGTTCTCATAGAATACACCACAAGGTAGTTTTCGTTCTCCAACAGAAGTCGCTGTTACGCCAACAGTCTACTGGGAGCGCAAGGCGTGCTAGCCACCATCAGCCCGAGCTGCCACAAAGGGAGACCGGCAAGAAGTCGAGCTTCATGGCGCAGGATGTGGACTTTTACGAGTGACACCAAATGATCGATGCAATGTCGAGGCGAAAGCCAGTGATGCAAGGACCTAAGCAACACAACACAATGGAGAATCCTACTCCCACCAATTGCTATGGTCCATGGATGGCGACAAAGCCGAAGTTGATGCTGGCAGCATGCTGAGGATTCAGGCAGAGCTGCTGTCAAAATAGACACAAACTGACACCCTCCACAGCTTTTGTCACAACAATCTCCATGAGCAGGCTCTGCGACATGGAGGCCCCCGCCAGGAAAGACGGTGACAAGGAAGAGGCAAGCATCACAAAACATCAACCCTCCTCCATTACCCTAGAAGAGGACGAAGACCAAGACACCAGAGACTGAAGCTCCATGCTTCACTGAACCCACCACTAAGGGTAACTTTGGAAACTTTATTTAGGTAGCTAAAGAACTTAATAGACTAGATCTAGTAAAGAGAAAGGTGGCCGGCCCACTCCCTCACCCCACCGGCGAGAACACAGGAACCAGGGAGGGAGAGGCCAAAACTAGTTTCTGCTCCGGTCTTGTGACGGAAAGAGTTGAGGTGGTGGGTCTCTGTCGAAAACTCGGTACCCAGGGCAAGGAACCTCCCACAAAGTTGATCTGCTACTATGCTAGCACTATATGTGATACATATCCATACTCAATATTAAAATACAGCATGTTTCTGTGGTTTATTAGGCTTTATATGAATTAGAGTATTGTGTCAATACACAGGGCAGATGGAGTCTAATTCTAAAACAAATTAGAGCCAATAACAACATGATCATTAACTAAAACCAAGTCCCTCGTGCACATACAAGTCACTGAAACAGGCATCCAAGTCCAGCCTCAGAGTTCAAGTCCAAGATGAATTGAAATGCATGACATGATTATTAGGTACTACCTCCGTCCCTAAAATGATGGAAATCTCGGTTTTCAAGGTAGAATTAGCAGACACGCAAAATTACGTATGTGCCCCTACCTTTTTCCTTTGCCAGCGGTCTGTACGCAGGGTGAATCAC